>JAASFV010000299.1:0-27182 GCA_023334015.1 Globisporangium paddicum
CCCCCCCCCCCCCCCCATTTCAATGAGCTACACTTGGTGCAGCTAGCACTGCTAACCTAACTATACATTCGTGTTAGTTCCCAGTGACTGAGCGCATTGCTGCAGGGAACGTTCCCGAAAAGGCGATCAGTGCGGGCACCGTCGCGTACATCACCACGGGCTCTCCTGTCCCTGAAGGTGCTAATGCCGTCGTGAAGATCGAAGACACGGAGGGCGTGTACAACGATGGAGCTCAAGATGGAAGTGGTCCACTTGCCAGAAAGGAGATCGCAGTGAAGATCCTCAAAGGCGTGAAAGTGGGACAGAACATCCGCGACATTGGCTCGGACATCATGGCTGGCGAGCTGCTCGTTGGCGCGCATGAGCTCGTCACCTCTGCTGAGATTGGACTGTTGGCCACGGTGCGTCACATGACCAAGACTATTGACTGTGGTACATACTATGACTCACAAGCTCTCTTATTGTTATAATTGAAGACTGGCGTGACTGACGTGAAAGTTCACCGGCGTCCTGTCGTCGGCGTCTTGTCCACTGGAAGCGAGCTGGTCGAGGCTTTCTCTGCGACTGCACCGGGCAAGATTCGTGACAGCAACCGCCCCATGCTACTCTCGCTCGTCTCCGAGTGGGACGTCGAGACACTGGATCTTGGTGTCTGCAGCGATGACAAGGACACACTGGAGGCTACCATTCGAGATGCGTTCACGAAAGTCGACGTGTTGATCACAAGCGGCGGCGTCAGCATGGTAAATCAACATCTCCTGAGCAGCCTGTCATGTAGCAAGCTGTGCTAACTATTGAGTTGTTCATGCATGATTCGGACATTAGGGTGATCACGATCTGATCAAACCGCTTCTTGAGCGGATCGCGAAGGTTCACTTTGGTCGTCTCTTCATGAAGCCCGGGAAGCCCACGACCTTTGCAACTTTCGAGGTTGGCGGGAAGAAGAAGTTGGCGTTTGCGCTCCCTGGGAACCCGGTGAGCTCGTTCACGACCTGCCACTTGCTCGTGCATCCTGTTTTGAAGCGAATGCGTGGGCTGCCGCTGGAAAAGTGTTACCATACCAAGATCCACGCGTCGCTGACACACTCGATCAAGCTCGACCTCGAGCGCCCCGAGTTTCATCGCGCGACGATCGCGTGGGACGTCAAACAGCTCAAGTTCGTCGCGACGAGCACGGGCCGCCAGATCAGTTCGAGACTATTGAGGTGCGTCCCAATGTCTGACCCCTTGGTACAATTTGTGTTGCGGCTTTACTAACTTCTGTGCTCTGGCTAATCTTATGTAGCTGTCGCAACGCAAATGCGCTGCTGAGCTTGCCCACCGGCACGGAAATCCGCATTGGAGATGGCGTTCACGCTTACGTGCTCGACAGTTCATTCAGCAACTTTGTTGCCCAGGCTGACCAGCTAGCATCCCGCAGTCACCACCATCACGACCAGCAAAACCTTCATGCGCCAGTCGAAGAATCTAAGTCTGCGGCCCCAAAGAAGCAGTTCCGGGCTGCTGTGCTCACGGTAAGCACTCACCTGATATGACGGGAATGCCTCTACAATGTCTAATGCGTTTGTGCGTTTCGCTCAACATGTGAAAACAGATCAGCGACCGTGTCTCAAAGGGCGAGTCCAAGGACCTGAGTGGCCCAGCGATGGTGGACGTGCTCACGAACCTCAAGTCTGCGAACATGGTAGTTGTGGCCACTGCGGTCGTCCCCGACGAGATCAATCAGATCCAGAAGATCGTGAGCAATTGGGCGGACACGGATGCCGTCGACCTCATCTTGACGTCCGGCGGCACAGGCTTCAGTCCGCGTGACGTCACCCCCGAGGCAATTAAGGTAATAATGACTCATAGCCATTGCCACGCTGTACAAACCAATGCCATGCACTCACACGTACAATACACTGGCAGGCCATTCTGCACAAGGAGATCCCAGGCTTCGTCATCGCCATGCTCGAGGACTCGCGCAAGATCACGACGAAGGCGATCCTCTCGCGGCCCGTGGCTGGCATCCGCGCACAGACGCTGATTCTGACGCTGCCGGGCAAGCCCAAGGCCGTGTACGAGAACTTCGCGGCCATCGAGGACGTGCTACCGCATGCGCTGCACCTCGTGCGCGACGTGCCGCACGAGCATCACCGTGCCAACCCATCGTCGCTGTACACATGAGAGAAAATGAATTGCACCAGATACCTGAACCGTTTCGCCTGTGACTATATCTGAAATATTCGTATTTCAAATAGCTCTTCGACCTTTTTATCTGTTTATCATGTCTATTTCGTGTAATTTAAAACTCTGGTTGATTGGAGCAGAATTGGAGCAGCGGCGGGAAGGAAAACCACTGAATCTGAATCGCGTGAAGGGGGAGAACAGAACAGGACTCGCTCGGATCTCACGCACGCAGGCAGCCAAGCAGACGGCAAGCAGCAGGACAAGATGGCGACCAACCCAGCAGACGACCAGGTGGAGCTCTTCAAGGTGAAGAAGCTCATCAAGTCCCTCCAGCTCGCGAGAGGGTACGTTCATCGCCTTGAGTCTCGTGGGGGAGCGGCATCACGGCCATCCCTTTTCTATTATCTTTGCACGTATGAATGATGAGTCGAACTGATCCCCTTCTCTCTCATGTGTATCTCTCTCTATTTGCAGCAATGGAACGAGCATGATCTCGCTGATCATCCCGCCGAAGGACCAGATCTCGCGCGTGTCCAAGATGCTCGCGGACGAAATGGGTACGGCGTCCAACATCAAGTCGCGTGTGAACCGCCTGTCAGTGCTCGGCGCGATCACGTCGACCCAGCAGCGCCTCAAGCTCTACAACAAGTGCCCGCCGAACGGTCTAATCATCTACTGCGGCACGATCGTCACGGACGAAGGCAAGGAGAAGCGCGTGAATATTGACTTTGAGCCGTTCAAGCCCATCAACACGTCGCTCTACATGTGCGACAACAAATTCCACACGGAGGCGCTCGGTGAGCTGCTGCAGGATAACGACCGATTCGGCTTCATCGTCATGGATGGTAACGGCGCGCTCTACGGCGCCGTGGCCGGTAGCTCGCGCGAGATTTTGCACAAGTTCTCGGTGGACCTGCCTAAGAAGCACGGTCGCGGTGGTCAGTCCGCGCTGCGTTTCGCGCGTATCCGTATGGAGAAGCGCCACAACTTCGTGCGTAAGGTCGCGGAGATGGCGACCCAGATGTTCATCACGAACGACCGCCCGAACATCTCGAACTTGGTGCTTGCCGGTTCGGCCGATTTCAAGAACGAGCTGAACGGCAGTGACCTCTTCGACAAGCGTCTGCTCGACGTGGTCGTCAAGATCGTTGACGTGTCGTACGGTGGTGAGAACGGCTTTAATCAGGCGATCGAGCTCGCCGCGGAGACGCTCGCGAACGTCAAGTTTGTCCAGGAGAAGAAGCTTATTGTCAAGTATATGGAGGAGATCGCGCTGGACACGGGCAAGTACTGCTTCGGCGTGGGCGACACCATGAAGGCGCTGGACCTCGGCGCCGTGGAGACGCTGATCCTGTGGGAAGACCTACCGCACCACCGCTACACGCTACGTAACGAAGTCACGGGAGTCGAGTCGTGGAAGATCCTGTCTCCGCCTGAGGAGAACGTGGCGTCGAACTTTGTCGACGCAGAGACGAGCGCCAAGCTCGAGACGGTTGAGCGCATCCCGCTGGTCGAGTGGTTTGCGAACAACTACAAGCAGTTCGGTACGACGCTCGAGTTCGTAACGGCCAAGTCTCAGGAGGGCGCGCAGTTCTGCCAGGGCTTCGGTGGCATGGGCGGCATCTTGCGCTGGAAGGTCGACTTCATGGAGATGGACTACGAGTTCGACGAAGATGATGACTTTGATGAAGACGCGTTCATGTAAACGTAATTATAGCAGCCGGGGCTCGAGCGCAGTGATTGGTGTGTGCGGAACGGAAAGAGAACGAAGCGAAGCGAACGAACCCGAGCCAACCGGCTGACGACGGCGACGACGTACAGCTCGCGCGCATTGGGCTGGCCGACAACGCTGATGCTACCGCTTGGAGCTGAGCAACTTGGACTTCTGCCTCGCCATCAACCTTCTGCCTATCCGCCACATCAAGCTGCTGAGCCCCACGTAGAGTTTTATCAATCTTTACCTCCTCTTCTTTTTTTGATCGCTAATGAAATCGAAAACAAACGCATCAGCTCCCATTTTCCTCCCTCGTCTTCTTGTGCCATGTCACTAAACGGCCACGAAATTTAGATTTGATTTCAGTATAGTCAGTGCATTGAGGGAAGTTGAAGTTACCTTTTTGTAGAATGCGGAATCGACAGAGTGCGCATTCTGCAATTCGCCGCCACGCACGCACGCACACGCATTCCCGACGCGCCCGCCGTTCCGCAAGAAGACGAGGAGACGAGGAGACGAGAGCGAGATGCAGCGTCCAGCGACGTGCGCCCGTCCCGCGACGACTCCCAACACCACCGCCATCGCGACGCGTGACCTGGTGACCCAGCGCCAACCGGCTGTTCACGCGATTATGCCAGCCGCGGTGCGCCCCAGCGCTCAACAGAGTACGGTTATCAGAGTTAGCATGGCGGGAAGTGTGGAAGCAGACCAGCCGCTGCATGAACCACTAGAGCAGCACCGCTCGAAGGAGCTGCGCAAGGAAGTGTCGCGCTTGAAGCTCAAGGTTAACCGGAGCGGGGGACCGGAAGGCAACGACCACAAACACGGCTACATCGCGCTCATTCGGGAGTTCCATCGAGGTTCAGCCATGCTCAGCGAGTGCTGCAGTGTTGTGGAGACTATGGTTGCGGATCCTGCTCGAGACAATTCGAGTCGGGATCCTACGATCAAGTACGTAAGCCCTTATATTAACTCAGACTCAACCAAACACCAACCAAGACTCACATCTACGCAACCTTTTTTTGTAGAATGCTCAGCGCTTTGTTCTCGGACCAGCTTTGGCGAAAGTTCTACAGCCTGCATCATACGATTGCTCAGCGAAACAGGTCAATGCTCAGCCACACGGTCGCGACTCTATCGATTGACATGTACAGTCCGATGCAGTCAGCCGAGTCGCTGAGATTCTGGGAAGAACTCGCGAACGTACTTCGTGGCTCATTCAACGCGGGAGGCGATGCATTTATGCGTTGCACGCCCCTGAATTTGTTCAACACCTGGAGAAAACTTTGCGCTGCATGCAACGACAAAGTTCAAGAGCGAATCGAGGATCCAGTGCTCGCAAATCAACTTGCATACCTCCATCAGCTGCTGAAGCGCCGACCCGCACTTGCGTCGTTGGTGACCATTGGAAACTTTTACAGTACTTTTGAACCGATAGTTCCAGTTGAAGCTCCCCAAGTCCCGCATCAAGTTCCACTTGAAGTTCGCCAAAGCCTGCAGCCTGTAAGAATCCCGGATGAAGACGACGATGACCTCGCATTCATCACTGACGATGACGACAACGGTATCAGCCAAGACATCGCGACACAACCCAGTGCAGTGAGCTCCAGCACTAGCGAAAAGTCTCCTCGACAGCTTGAGGCAAGTGCAGCAAGCGTGGATCCCCAGATTACCACCTTGCAGCGAGAATTCTGGCATAGCAAGAAAGAGTTGGTGACACAAAACATCGCAAACGCAAAGCTCCAGTTCAGCATTCTGCAAGCGAAGTATGCGGAGGAACAACTTTGTGGCTCGAAGCGGAAAATCCAGGTTCTCCAAGAAGAACTCCACATAGTCGACCAGAACAGCTATGCGGTGAAGAAGATTCACGATGAGCTCGTTCGAGAGAAGCGTCGGATGCTGAATTTCCTCCTCAGAACGGGCCAACCATGACAGGTACTTAAGTGATGCGTTTTCAGTTGGGTTGTCTTGCGACTTTCATGTTTAATTACATGCATGTCTTTGGTATGCGCCTGAAGCTCTTTATATCCATTATGCTAGGAGTTTTTCATAATTTACAGTCTCCTCGAGCGCGTGGGTTCTGAAACTTCGTCGTTTCATCAGCGGCGCTTGTGCTGAGGTCCGTACTGCGTGGGGTGGTACATAACTTGGTTGCTTTGCACGTAGTAGTAGCCGTTCGGCTGCTGTCCACCGCGGCGAGCTTTCCCATTCACCGGCGCAGCCATGACCACAACCGGCTGTACATACACCGGTCCGTGACTCGGTCCACTGCGGCATTCGCGACGGCGGCTTCGGTTGTCTGACTCGGCTCCACTCAGGCAGCAGACACAGCACATGTAGCCGCAGAGGCAGCCAGCAAGTTCGTCGCAGCACATGGTGAATCTTGAGTTTGGTAGTCTTGAGTTTGTCGGTTGGTGATGAAGCTCTTGATGCTGAGATTGTTGTTGTTGCTCTTGTTGTTTGTAGCAGATAGCAAATTGGATAATGGAGTGAGGTGCTGTCAGCTGACAGAGCATTTGATTTGAATCGGTATCAGCTCTCAGCAGTGTGGCCATGGGAACGGGATTTACTCAACGAGGTGTCCAACTTGGCATGCCAAACCCAACGCCGTTCGAGAGTCCAACATGGCAAAATCCATTTTGTTGGAAAAGGTGGGTGTCTCATTTTATTGCGATGTGTGCACACTTGATGTTTGTATGTCAGAAATTATGTGACCCACAAAAACTGTGTTATTTCGCTGATCGAAAAATGCGAAATGGCCAGGTCTTGAGAATGGATTCTTCCTCTTATCAACTGCTTCACAGCTCAAGACACCACCACACGTTCCGACTGCTCACTCCTTAATCAATTTGGAGGTGGATGCTGCGCGATGATTGAGATTCTTTCTGGCTTGGGTAACTCCGAAGCTCTGTCCCTATACCGGATAGCTTCGTCGGGAGCACGTCCATCGAGCTGCCGAAACGCCAAGTCAACCAACCGCCATCCACGCTGCCTGATGCGACTTCTCCATCCTGACAAGCGCAAATCAACGGTTGCTCCTCTCACGTGCCTTTGTATTCCAAAATGAAAGCTCGTTCGCGTGAGCAAATCGAGTCTCATGACGATCACAAGTGAGAATAATTAGGAGTGAAAGTGTCTGGTTCTGAAGAAAAAGCGATCGCTTTCGAGGCGACTTGGTGCTCTTTTTGGTGTGTCGACGATAAAAGTGCTCTTCAGACCACGAGCTCATTGATTAATCACTGCATGGCATGAACTCGTCACTGTACTTGGATATCTATTGCACCACAGCATTATGCTGCTGTTGCTCAACTTATCACCAAGACCCCTTCTTCGAAAGCGTCTGCGGAAAAAATATTAACACAACAAAGCTTGAAGAATCCTGAAAAGCGCATCTTGAGCCGTTACACCAGTCAGGTGCATAATGGCTACATGAACCCAGCCAGTCGCGAGCATAAGCTGCATTCTTAGCCACATGTTTGGCAACTCGCAGGCGGCCGTTTTAAATACAGTTATCGGGCGGAACTGACCCTGGCGCGTATCAAGCCACGTCCGGTGTGCTGGCAACTGGAACCTGGAGTCTGGAACCAGATGCAGGTGGCTCAGATCCAGACAATGGAGCGCCAGACTCAGACCACAAGCAGACAGAGCCATCGGCTTAGTCTGGCCCTCTTTCGTGGCGACGCCATGAGTGCGAAAGTGTGTTGCCTCTTCGTCTCCCGCCCTTCCACCCTGCTCAGCGTCCACTCGCTCGTCCGTCGCTCGGTCGGACTGGACTCTGGAGCTCAGCTCTTGTTGACTGGTTGACGCGTCATGCTGGGGTCGGAAGAGGGCGTCGATTCGCGGAGCTGCTCGGAAAAGCTACTGGGAAACCACCTGCTTTCGCATTTTATTCTCTCTGCTTCTATTTTTTAGCTCTATTTTTAGAATATTGTCATTTTTTAAACGTTTTTTTAAAGTGCACTTTTGTTGACAGAATTCATGCCTCGATTCGCCAGGCTGGAAGGAAATGTAGCTATTTGCTCCATAAAGAATCCCATGACGCACGCGCGCTTCCGAACTCTTGTTGCTGGAATGATGATGCTATCCAGTGTCCGGATTCTAAAATGCAAGGCAGTTTTTTCGACTTCGAGGCAATAAAACTTTGTTCGCTACTGGCTTCAAGGTGGCAGATATATAATTACAACCCAGTGCTCTGCTGAATACCTTTCGCAGTCAGCTTGTATATATTTTAACTTTGCATTGAAATGCCCAGCAACACCTTCATATTCACCAAGTTACTTGGTTCGAGGTTCTCAGAATAACGATTTCATGGTCCGATTTAGTCAGCAATTGCCCACTTTTGAGGCGAGCCATTTTTATTTTTTTATTTTGAGGCGAGCCATTTTTTTTAGCTGAATGTCTGAAAAGTGCTGGTCACAATTTTTCTATGGCAGTTTGTATCGAAACCGGCCGTTCCTAGTTCCCATGCACGATGACCACAGGGTTCTGAAAACCAGCTGGTCTTGCTTGCTGGCGCTGGATGGATTGATTTGCTAGATGGTGGTTTTTCAAACCGCGAACAAGCGAGGCAGAGGCAGTTTGTTTGCCAGCCCCCGCAAACAAGCAAACAAGATTGTGACAAGCAAGCGTGCTTTGCGCTGCCCGTGTGTGTGTTTTTGTTTGTGTGCGCGGCCCATTCAGAGAGAGACAGCATCGCGTTCGAGCCGCAGCTTCCGTCCGCGCGCAAGAATCAAATCCGCAAGTTGTGAACGCAAAGCAGCTCGCGTTCGTTGTCCGTTGGTGTTGTTCTAAAAGAGAGCGCAAAGTGGTTTTTGCGTGTGTCGTCCGGTTGCGCCTTGCGGTCCCTTCAAACAAGCCAACACAAACAACAACAAGCAAGCAAGCCCCACTTGCTGTCGTTGACGCAAAGCTGCGCGGGCTACAGTTCTGACAGCATTTGCGCCGTGAACAAGCAACAAGCAAGCACACAAACGATGCCAGAGGTAACAAGCAAACGTGTACATGCGTACATGTGTACATGTGTGCGTGAACGTATGCGCACTTGCTCACGCCTCGCTCTCTATGTGTATGTATGGCAACAGAGTCTGGCGTTCTCGGCGCCGCTGCCGGCGTTCGTGTTCCAGAACGTGGCGTTCGAGGCGTGCGTCAAGCTTGTGGACGAGAACAAGGCCATCGTCACAGGGTAATGCGACCATTTGCGCACATACGACTTGCTTGCTTGCTTGCTAACAACAACAACAACTTGTGCTTCTTTGCAGCGTGTCCAAGGAGCTCGCGGTGACGCTGCGCTTCCACGACTCGTACGACATTGTACCTGACCAGTCGGATGTGGTACGCAGCGCAAGCCTCTGCTTGTTGCTGTTGCGCAAGTCTCATTAGTTGTTTGTGGCTTCTTTGTGCAGATTGATGTGGTGCCGCGCGCGACGGTGGACCCTGCAAGCGGCTTGTGCCGCTTCGGCGTCGTGCTCAAGACGCTCACGGCCTCGAACGAGGCGCGTGCGTTTTGCATCGAAGTGCGCTCGGCCGACGGAGGTACAGTATATGTTGCTTTGCGTCGAACTTATTTGTTTGCTTGCTTCGCAAATTCTCACACACGTGTTTGTTTGTGCTTGTGCTTGCGTACCTATTTTATCTTCAATAACCACTTGCAGCAGTCGAATCGGTCTTCTCGACGCCGCTGACGGTCGTGAAGGAGAAGCTGCGCATCGTGCAGCAGCCGCCCGACGTGTGGTTCAAGGACGAGGGCGGCCGCGAGAAGTGCATGACCGTCTCGCTCGTGCTCGAGGCTGCGCCGGGCGCCGTCGTCGAAGACCGCGTCGTACGTGTTTGTTTGTTTATTTGTTTGCGTTTGCTGTCCTTAAAAAATGACTGATGTACTTATTTTATTGTGCCAACACTTGTTTGACCTTTAGATCCCGCTCGAGATCCGCCTGCTGTACGAGTCGGGCAACCCCGTGCTGAACCAGAGCATCCTGCGCCTGTTCCCGGACATGCGACCCAACATGTCGCGCGGCCGTGTCACGGTCTCGTTCCGCATCGATGACGTGTCCAAGAACCACCAGGGCCAGTCGTTCATCCTCGAGGTCGCGCCGGAGAAGCAGGACTCGTCGCTCATGTTCCAGGACATCGCGTCGGCGCGGACCGCGGTCATCGCGATCCGCTCGAAGCGCAACAAGCGCAAGCTCGCGGGCGGCGTCCCAGGGGTCGGTGGCATGCGCGCGTCACCGCGCAGCGTGGCTGGGACGCCGCGCGCAAACCTCATGATGCTGCACCAGCCGTCCACCATGGCGCCCACCAATCCCATGATGATGGCCGGGCAGTCCGCGGGCCCGTCCCCCGGGCAGCGCCAGCGAAGGGTGCTCCACGGCACGCCAACCAACAACCGTACGTGTGTTTACCTGCTTGTGTACCTAAAGTACGTAACAATGTTATTGTTGTGCTCACATGTTTGCTTACTTGTAGAGTTCGGCATGATGACTGGCCACCACCCGTCCTCTGCGCGTGGGGACATGGTCATGGCACAGCCCGCGGCGAGCTGGTCCAACCACGTGCAGCAGCAGATGGGGACGCCCATGAACCACGCGCCCGTGTCGACGCCCATGCACGCGCCGACACCCATGTCGTCCCCGGCCGTGGCGTCCGCCGCGGCCACGGCGGCCGCGGTTGAGTGGAAGCTCGCGGGCTTTGAGATCAACCACACGGATGGCTCGCAGAACGTCTCGCGGCCGATCTACCGTTGTCCGCACTGTAAGCGTCTAAACGACGTCGAGATGATGTCCAACGGCTTGGCCGAGCACAGCCCGCAGTGCGTCTTCTCGAGCCTGCTCTACCGCTCTCAACTGGAAGGCGCGGCCCAGCAAGTGCAACAGCAGCAGCTCCAGCAGCAGCAGCTCCAGCAGCAGATCCAGCAGATGAACCACCAGCACTACCTTGCAACCCACGGTACGCCGCGCGCCTACCACCAGGCGCCACAGGCAATGGCCCGCGCCATGGCACCCCTGAACGTGACCACGACGGACATCCACGCGACGTACCAGGTGGACACTGACAACGATGACCCAACGGCTGACAGCGCGGACCACTCACCCAAGACGCTCGCGGCGCTCATGGGCTCCGGTGGCGGCAGCAGCCACCGGCCCGTGCTCACGATCTCGCCGTTCATGAACAAGGTCACAACAGGTAGTGACGACGGCTCCGGCAGTCACCACTCGGGCTCGGACACGAGTCCCGCAGGCAACCTGTTTGCAAGTAACGCTTTCCGGAACCAGATGGAGATCTCCGAGGTCTCGAGCCACCTAGGCGGGCCAGTCAAGGCAGCTGCAAGCTTCTTTGAGGAAAAGCCTGAGCCCGAGGCGCCGCACGACCCGGCCGAGGACGCCTCAATGGACAGCAACCAGCAGCTCTCCCTGGAGGACAACAGCGTGACGCTCTCGGTGGGCGTGGGCACGGCGCTCTTCAACGAGATGTCGAGCATGGGCATCAGCTTGGACCAGTTCGACAAGCCTGTGAGCGGCAGCAGCGGCGGCTTCAACCCGCTGGCTGACTTTGCCGAGATGGGCGACGAGGACCAAGTCTTCTACATCCTGGCGCGCATGTACACAGACGTGCAGAACCGCAAGCTCGGGTTGCCGGCCTTTGACCAGTTCCAGCGCATGGTACGTTTCTTGTCATGTGTACATATTTCCCGACCATTCTCGCATCTTTTGCATATTAGGTACACCAATTTCTAACATTGTGATTGACCACTTTTCAACAGCTCGGGTTCTACACGGAGAGCCAGACGGACGTGCAAACGCAAGTTCTGTTTCACGCGCTGGAGGACGTGGGCCTGCCGGACAAGGAGCAGGTGGACATCACGAACCGCTTCGCGCTCGAGCTGCAGCAACACTCGGACGCCGTACACTCGCTGCCCAAGTACCAGCACAACCTCGTCATGCTACGTGAGGACGCGCTCATGTACTATTGGAGCCAGTCGATCCAGAGTTTTGGCGTCAACTGAGGAATAAGGATGGACGTGGCCGTAGAGTGGCGTAACGTGCATGTGTTTATACTTTCTGTGTCGTTCAAGACTAATAAAATGAATAGGTGTCCTTAAAATCGTGAGCTCTCTATTGATATTCAGTGCCCGTGACGTCGAATCGGTAGATAATGACGCGACCGTAGAAGTCTGTGCTCCGGTTAAAGCTGATGCGCAGTGCGTTGACTGCCGAAGCCTCGCATGGGAACACTTGGAGGTTGTTGGCGTCCTCCGGCTCCAAGTCGCCCTCGGCGCCCACCTGGCTCCAGCTTTCCGTCACAGCGCTCTTGGCATGTACAGTGACGTCCTGCCCCACAAAGCCTCCTTGGAACATGATCGAAACGCTCGAGATATCCACCTGGCGCTGGAACTGCAGCATGAGCTGCTGCGGACTGCCCTGCGCCGAGTTCCAGCAGCTCGTTACGTCGGATGTGAGCATGTGGCCGGCGCCGTAGAGCGTCTTGTTGCGATCTAGCACAGACGACACGCGGACGGTGGTGCGTGGGTCGCTCACGAGTGAACATATAGCAGCTGGTGGTGGCTGGGCATCTGCTGCGCTGCTGGCAGTGGTGACCTCATGGAGCTCTTCATTTCCAGCCATGGTGGTCAAAAGTGATACATCACTCGCTTGTCAAATCAACCTAAAATAACGTGTCCCACCTAATGCACATATAGTGTTGTCAACGTTAGCTTAGGATATTACTGTTTTTATGTGTCATTAAGATGAATAAGGTTACTTACCTTATTTTAGATTTCAAGATTTATGTGGTCCACCTTATTGTTTTCAAGTTTCCACGAAAAAAAGTGAGGGGGAGATCAACCAAAAGCTCCATTTGAGCTTCTCGAACATTGAGCAACGCACACAAGAAGAGCGCTCTCTCTCCACACCAGCACCAGCAGCAGACAAGAGAAGATGGCGAAAGCTCTGTGGGCCCCTGTCAAGTGGGCGCAGCGCAAGGACTCGCTCTACGTGACCGTGGACCTGCCGGACGTCAAGGACGAGAAGGTCTCGCTCTCCAACACAAACCTCACCTTCAGGTACATTTTTGAATGATGCGATCTTTAGCTCTGTACGACAGCTTGTATGACTGACGCCACGTGTGTGCTCTGTATGTAGTGGCACGAGCAATGGACAGAACTACGAGGTGACGCTGGACTTTTTCAAGGAGGTGGACGTGGACGCAAAGGAGAGCATGTGGGCCAAGGCGGACCGCAACGTGCACTTCCACATCGTCAAGAAGGACCAGGGCGCCGAGTTCTGGCCGCGGCTGCTCGCGGACAAGCACCTCGAGAAGACCAACGTGTCGGTCGACTGGTCCAAGTACGCGGACGAGGACGACGAGGAGAGCGGTGAGCAGGGCGGCTTCGACATGAGCGCGCTCAACGGCGGCGGCGGCTTCGACATCAACCAGATGATGGCCGCGCAGAACGCTGGTGGCATGATGGGTGGTGACGAGGAGAGCGACAGCGACGACGAGGAGCTCCCGGACCTCGACCCATAGGCAGCTAGCTGATGATGTCCGTTCCCAGACAAGTAAGTGCGCAGACAGCAGAGTCGTCTTGTGAAGCGAAGAGGCTGCGATAAACTGGGAATAGTAATTGCGTGAAAGCAGTGTGTTGCTCTTGTTATGTCACTGCTGATGTTGCGTTGCAGGTCTTGCGTGACGACAAGTCTTGCGTAACGTTAGGGAGTGAAAATCTACAAGCGAATAAAGAGTACCTCAAGACAACAGCGACAATTGGTGCTCTCTTGACAGCAATTACAATCCGCAGCCTGACTCGTCACAATTTCACTGATGGAACTCCTCGCACGCGCCAGCAGCTCCGTCACTTGCCCAGGTGCATTTCTTAAAAATAAAAACCAAAACCAGTTTATAAGAACGCCGACCGACAGATTGACTGCACCCTTCATCCCTCATGCAGGGGCGAGACAGAAGAGCCCCTTGTCGTCTGGGTGCTTGCGGAAGCGCATGTTGGAGAAGAGAATCTTGCGCACCGACGACTTCCACACGGGCGACTTGCGCTGGTCGCTAAGAAATGACATATTTTAAATATGGCTACACAATTATCAGCCAAAGCAACGTGATGCCGCACCTCTCGAGCTTCCAGTTGAGTTGACTCTCGTACTGCTTCTCGACAAAGTCGCAAATCTCCTTGAACGTGCCCTGCAAGAAAAAAAGAAACAACAAACTGAATTTAATCTGATAGTAAACACAATGAGCTACGAGCTCGTCACGTACCTTGCCCTGGGGCAGCACGGACAGCGCGTGCGATATCATGTCGCCATACGTTACGCTCGCGACCGGCTTGCGGTACTCTACACAACACAAGGAAAGCTATTTAGCCACTACCACGCGACATTGTCAATACAACAGTTAGGACTGCGTACGGTTTTCGGGGATCTCGGACGGGTCCTGCTCCTGGCACATGGGGCAGAACCATGTCTCGGGGGCGTCGTCGAGGCCGATGCAGCCCATGTGGTACCAGTTGGACCGGTCGAGGCACTTTTTGTTGTCGCACGCGATCATGTCCCCGTGGCTCGCGCCCTTGCAGACGCAGTACAGGCGCGCCTTGCGCTTCTTCTTCTTGCTCGCACTGCTGCTGCTGTTGTTGGCATTGCTGGAGGGGCTCTTGGCCGAGCTCGATTTTGCGTCCGACGAGCCCTCGCTAGAAGACGGCTTGCGCTTGCGTGGGGCGTATGCTGGCTCGTCGTACTCGTCATCCTGGTAGATACACACACACACATACACGCACGCATACAAACACACATGGCTCAGCTCACCACAATGTCAACAAATGTACGCAGGATATTATACCTCAAGTCGGTCGCCGTCCTCATCGTCATTACCACGGCCTTCATCCTCCTCGCGCTGGTTCGGGTAGTAGTCGTACGCGCCATCGTGACGGTCACCGTCGTCCATATCGAAGTCCGAGTCGCTGTCGCTGCTCATGATAACGTTTGCGTTGCGCGGGTCGCTGTTTTCCTTGTCGCTCGCATCCTCTGCGTCCTGCTCGTCCTTCGAGCTCTTCAGCTATTTTAATGACGTCCACAGAGAGAGAGAGAGAGAGAGAGAGAGAGAGAAACTTGATTAGAATCGAGATGCACCAACAATGGTAGCGTGTGCAACATAGCGTACATAAGAGACGAAGGACGAGATGCTCGCGCCCTCGTCTGCGCGCTTACACTCGCCGTTAAAGTGCCTGTTAAAGACGTCACACTAGTCAGCAATACGCCATCTCCCACATGCACACACCCGTACGAATAGGACGCACCGTGCGACTGCGACTGCGAGCTGCTCACGCGAGCTCCCGGGGACCTCCTGGATGCGGTGGAACGCCATGTACCGCCGCAGCGCATTCGCCTGCACCATGCATGCGTCACACGTCACACTTTCTCAGCTTCATAGCACAACACACTCAACTGCGCAATGCAAGTGCACGCATACACAAATCCACAAGTGCACACATATCGTACCCGCAGCTGCGTGAAATCAACGGCCACGTTGAGCGGGTACTCGCTGCGCACGGTGTGCACAAGCGGGTTGCGCAACGCACGCACGTCGTCGGCGTCGGCTGCGCTGCCACCGCTCGCGTCCTGGGACACGCTGCCACCCTGAGCGTCGACGGTACTACTTCCTTCGCCTTCGTTGCCATTGCCGTCCTCGCGCTGCGCCGCCGCTGCATGCGCCATGGGCGGGTGTGCCATCGTTCCGTCGCTTGCTCTTGTTGCGTGCGTGTCGGCAAATAGATTCGGCGCAAATGCAGGTCGTAATTTATCAGCTCTTTGGACCACGCAAGCAAAATCGGTATAGAAAGGGTATTCGAAATTTAAAGTGTTTCTTTTAAAAAAATTAAGGCTCATAGACACAAGTTATATTTACACAAAGCGTATGGAATAAAGAACGATTGAACTTGATGGGGAAGCCATGTGGCAGGAGCGCACGACTGCCGTAACTTACCGCCAACAAGTCATAAAAGGACATAAATTACCGTATCGTCGACGGGCTGTACCCAAGATCAATCTGAGTCCAACCAGATCTGAGACGCGTACATGTGTCAAAGAGCTCAAGTTGAAGAGCTCCACATTTTTTTTGCTGCTTGGGTTTCTCAAAGAATTGTGTTTCTGCTGAATTAATTTCCATCATGTACCAATGCGCATCGCTCTCCATCACCCATTCTCTGCATCGTCCGCCACATACCACACAAGTGAGAGCTCCCCTTAGAACTCGACCGAGTCCGTTTTCTCCGCCGGGATCGAGAGCCGCGCCGCCGTATCCTCGTACTTCGGCGCTGGAGGCGCGCGCCGCACCACTTCTACCACGCGCGACGGAAGCACCGCGATCTCACGGAAAGACTTTGGCTCCTGCGGCTCCTGGCTGTCGGCGTCCAGCTGCACCGACGCCATCTTCTTCTCGAGCTCCAGGTCACGCTGCCGGCGCTGCTCCTCTTTCAGCGAGGCCTCGCGACGGCGCTGGTGCTCGGCCTGCTGCTTTAGCATCGCCTCGCGCTTCACCTCACCGATCAGGGACGAGCGTGGCACCGGCGCGACTTCCTCTTCCTCATCATCATCGAGGTCGAACTCTTCGCCGCTTTCCGACTGGTCGAACGAGTACGACTGCTGGTTCAACTGCACTTTTTGCGCCTGCTGTTGTTTCTCGAGCTCTGCTTGTCGCTCGACTTCCAGCATCTGCCGCTCACGCTCCGCACGTTCGCGCTCGTGCTTTTCGCGCTTCAGCCGACGCTGCTGATCTAGCATCGCCTCATGACTCTGACGCTGCTGCTCGAGCTGCTTGTCAGCTTCAATGCGCTTCCGCTCCTCCTCGCGCTCGTGCTCCACTGCTAAAAGCTGCTGCTCGAGTGCGATTCGCTGCTCCTCCTCCTTTGCTTCCTGTCTTAACGCCTCTTCATGATACTGTCTCGCTTCCTCTTGTTGTTGTTGTTGTTGCTGCTGACGCTGACGCTCGGCGTCTTGCTGTTGTTCTCTCGCAACGGCCGCCGCGGCTTCGTGCTTGGCCTCTTCATGTCGCCGCGTCTGCTCGATTTGGTACGCCTGCTCTCGCTCTTGCTCCTCGTGACGCAGTTGCTCCGACTCCTCGCGCTGGCGCTGCGCTTGCTCGTGTTCTTCGTTCGCGAGACGTTGCGACTCGACAAGGCGCTGCTCCGCGGCCTGATGCTGCAGCTGCTGGGCGTCCGACGACTGCCGCTGATAATCCGGCCCCATACTCTGGCGTCCGCCGTTGTGCATTCGCCGCGCGATCGTAAAGTTCTGGAAGTCCGTGATCGACGCACCCGCGTTGCCATTGCCCGAGCCCGGTGCATCGCCGCCGCCATGCATACTGCCGCTGTGATTAAAACCGACATTGAGACTCGTCGGGGCCTGTGTCATGGACGAGCGCTGCGGTAGGTGCATTGGCTGGCCGTTGTTGATGCGGAAGGCCATCATGAGCTTGTCGACCCAGTCGTTCATCTCCATCTCCGTGCCGGCAGCGACGAGCAGCCGCCGCTCGGGCGCGTTCACGGCGATGCGCCAGATCGTGGACGCTGAGCTGCCGGTTTTCATGCTGTCCATGGGCATGACCTCAACCATACCTTCGTCGCAGCCCGTGAGGTCCACCTCGCCGCGCAGGTCGCCGTCCTCGAACGTAAAGTACTTGAGCTTTGTGGGCGTGAGCACAAAGTACCGCGGCTTCCAGTTCTTGCGCCCGAGGATGCCCGCGCCCGAGCCTTTCTTGAAGAGCACGCCAGTGCGCAGGATCTGGTCCGACTGGCTCATCGCTCACTACTGGTGCTGCTAATACAGACAGCTCGTGTGGATGGAGTGTGGTGGTTTCGTCACGCAGTCCAGTCAAAAACGCTTTGAACCGGGTGCTGCTTGGTGTGGAAGGCAATGGGACGCGAGAGCTGGTACTGATGCAGTAGCTAAGCTGGAAGCGTGTACCTGTGGCGTACGTGGGCTGGCGAGTGGCGTGTGCTGCTTGGGTCTCTGCTTGCTCGTGTTCTGCTTTCTCGCCTTGAGCCGAATGATTCTCTCTGCTGAGATCCAGCTTGTGGTGGCTGATTTCTGTCCACAGCTGAAAAAAAATCGTGAAAAATGAGAAATGGAACTATACCCTTCATAATAGGTATCTTCACCAAAACCCTCAAAATGCAGAGAGATAGCATCCAGTTGCAATATATATACAGCATTCATCTATATTAAGAAGAGTATGAGTATTAAAAAGTATTTATTTGCTCAAAACTCGCCCTGCGAAAAATTGAGATCTCAGCTTTTCCAAGCACGAAATTTGTTCCCACCTTTCAGCAGAGAGCGACTCTCCACCAAAAGGTCATGAGGAGCTACGCATTGCGCTTCGTCTTCAGCTTCAGCATGCACTTCTTATATACACAGTGAGCCACACAATAGTACGCTCGGTTGTCCGCACGAGAGAGACAGCATTGGCTGATGCAAAGAGATTCAGACCTCAATGCGTCGATGGCCGCACTCTCTCCAGCTGTGCATGTTCCTCTTAGTCCAAATACTGTATTCAAAACCAGGCTGGACTAATCGCAATGGTACACCTTCCCTCGCTATTGCCCAGTCGGCGGACGACGTCCGCAGCTCTCTGATCTCTGCTATTGCTTCAGCTCCAGGTCAATCGAAGAGCCACATCTTCAGCCAATGAGACTGTACGCTGCAGTATCGCTATCATTTTACCGCCACTCGCTCAGACGCTTCATGGCGCCGCACTTGCTGCATGCCGCGGCCTTCTTGTTGTTCTTCTGGCCGCAACCACGCTTCACGCACTCCCACTGCTCGGCCGCCACAAGCGACGTCGGGTTCGGCGCGCGGAAGCCGCTCGCATGCACCGTACCGACGCTCTCTTTGCCGGCTTCCTGGGCCTTGATGCGCTCGAAGAAGCTGCGCACGTCCACGGGCTTGCTGTCCATGGCTACGGGGTCCAATTCGTTGGCGCTGGCAATACTCTGCTGATCGGCAGGCTCGCTGTCTTGCACAATTAAGGCGCTGGCTGCGTCATCATGCGCTCGATCGGTGTCGTCACTCGTCACTTCTCTTTTCTCCTTCTTGTACTTCTTGCTCTTCTTCGCCTTCTTCTCCTTCTTGTGCTTCTTGCGCTTTCGTCCTCTGTCGTGATCATCTTCGCTATCACTACGATAGCGACTGCGATCTCTGCTACCACTGCGAAGTCGGCTGGTGCGACTCACACTTGTGCTGCGACTACTAGCGCGAGCATTGCGCCATGGCTGCTGCTGTGGAGGGCTGTGGCGACAGTCACGACTTCTGCTGCGACGCGATCGCACATTGTGTCGTCCTGTGCTACGAGAGCGGCTGCGTCTGCTATCAGCGTGACGACGCTTGCTTGCCAACGGACTGCGACTTCTGCTCACGCTTCTTGAGCGACGATGGTCTCGGCTGCGACTGCGCTCAGCGCGGTGATGGCGTCGCGCGGACGGCGAGCGGCTTGGGCTTCGCACCATTTTGGTTCCTCTTGGTTTTGCTCTTGATATGAACTTTGGACTTAGATGTTGATGATAAATTGCCGCAAAAGTGCGCGTGGTCTGATTTTTGAATATTGAGTCATGACCGTTTGCACAGAGGAAAAGTATCCCGCAGAATTGATTTCATCACGAATTAATCCCTCGCCTTTTACTAGAGATTACCGTGGAATCGATTCATCTGAATGCGGCTTCAACCAATTTCTGGATCTCCCCTCGTGGGAGGAACATGTTGACTCTCTTAGCATTTCATTCATCTACCATTCTTTTCAGCCACTCTATGCTGCCAAATTGCACATAACCATTCATGTCCATGCGATCTGTCTTAAATGAGTAGCCCGAGCTGTTCTCAACGAGCACACTGGTGTAAAGCATCCAGCCAATGCACTTGTCCGAATTGTCACAAGGGACCTGAGTTAATACCTTGAAACCACAATGTTGAATAACTCTCACGTGTTGTCCTGTATCATCTCGCTCAGCTTCTTTAATATATATCGGGTATCCGATTCGTCTATGTCTTATGATGGAGCTCTTCGCCAATATCACCCAGACACTTGGCCTCGCTCGCCGACTGACTAGTGACGAGAGAACCACTCGCGGAAGCGGGCGAATCGACGCCACCGGCGTCGCTCCTTCCCACGTTTCTCCATGGGCTGCGCACTCGCCTCTTCGCTTCCCTCGCCGCCCGGGCATTGCACGTGGTCCGAGAGTTGCGCGCCTATATTCAGGCTCCGACGCAGTCGCGCACCACTGTCGAGACTCATGCGCCGTCGGCTCCGCGAGAAGTTATTAAAGTCCGCGATGGACTTCGGCGGCAGCGCCGAGGTGAAGTCCTGGAATCTCGAGGTGCTGGGGAGCGACTGGCGCCCCGAGTAGTACGCCTGGCGGCGTGATGGCGGCGTGCTGAGGTCGACTCCGTAGGCGATTGAGCTCTCGCTGCTGCTAGCGTCGCCACTCTTGAATTCGTCGTCAGAGTCCCCGGCGTCATACGTAGCTCCTCGCGGCAACGAGATGGAGCTGCTCGAGGCTGCCAGAACGCGGGAATCATATATCGACTGCTGGATGCTGTTGCGTTCGGCAAATGCGCCAATGCTCATGCGTTGCCGTGGGGCAGTGACACTTGGGAAATCCACGATGAACAAGTTCCCACCAGTCATCAGATTATCAAGCAGCGACATACGAGTGTGTGGCCCTGCGAATCGGCCCATGGCGATGTCGAGCGCGAGCTGGAGCTGCTCGGCCCAGCGGTTCATCTCCATCTCGGAGCTCGCGGACACCAGCAGCCTGCGGTTGTTCGAGTTGACCGCGATGCGCCAGATCGTCGAGGCCGAGCTGCCAGTCTTTTTGCAGTCGCTGGGCATGACGTCGATGGTCGTGATTAGCTCCTTGGTCTTCTTGTTCTTGGCGCCCAGGTCCACTTCGCCCTTCAAGGCGCCACCTTCGTAGCTGTAGTACTTGAGTGCAGACGGCGTGAGCACAAAGTAGCGCGTCTTCCAGTTGCGCCGCCCGAACGGGTAGTCGGCGCCCGAGCTTTTCTTGAAGAGTACACCGGTGAGCAGGACCTGGTCGCGGTGGTGAGGCGCCATGATGAGCTCAATGGAGGGACTGGAGCGTCACTGGGCGGATTGCGGAGTGCTGGCCGAGGGCATCTGGAGTCGGACTGGGACTCGGCTGCTTGGTGCTAGCGGCGTGACACGTGAC
This sequence comes from Globisporangium paddicum, assembly GCA_023334015.1. NCBI lineage: Eukaryota > Oomycota > Peronosporomycetes > Pythiales > Pythiaceae > Globisporangium > Globisporangium paddicum. The sequence continues at coordinate 21,096 of JAASFV010000299.1, forward strand.
TCAACGACGCTCATTGTCGCTTGTGAAGCGAATCTCTCTGCTCTCAACCAACGATTGAGACAAGATTGTGCTGATGCGGACGACGAACTGACTGAAATGAAGAGACGTTTCTCAGGCAGCTGATAGAGAAGTTTGGGCTGGTGAGGCAGCGGACAGTTCTAACTGGACGAGTCGCGTGGTGAGCAGATGCGCGTCACTGGATTCGGCAGCCTGTGCAGATTGTTCATGAAGCCTTGCCGTAGAGCTTCTCTTGTTATATTTCGTCATTTGACATGTCTAGCACAGGTGCGAAACGATCATGTGCCTGAAGCTGAGTTCTCAGTTCAGTGGCGGGTTCAGATGAGCAACACTTAGATGGATACAGTCTCGATATGCACCGGAGGGCTCATAGAAAAGACGCCGAGAGTTGGTACTTCTTTGAAAAGCGCAGGGCCTGCTCTGAATGTTGCACTGGAAATCCTAGGTCCTTGCTCCAACAGTAGAGCCTCCCCATATGTATCAACTGGATATGCATAATGGCACTTAGCATAGACATTTAGGCTCTCTCGACCTTGTTTTCAACTCACCCCTAATGTTTTGTTAGCTACCTATAGCACCCCTCCCTGCATTAACAAAGCCGTATGACCGAGATATTCAGATCGAAATGAGGTTGGTGGAAATTAGTGGTATACACAAGTTTATATGTTAGAGTTCGTATGTATAGCTAGCGTTATAAAGCACGTTAAAAGCCTCACATGTTGGACGAGAGGGCATCGTACAACAACAGGAAGTCTCTGCATGCCAGCAAATGAATGCACGAGATATTCCAAGGTTTATGCCACGTGTTGTTCTGTATGAATCGTCATTCTGGGATATTGATGCCTGCCACGGTTAGAAAAAAAACAACAACGTAATGAGAGTAATGCACGCATACTGCAAGGACCCACAACAAATTCTCTGAATGTTCTTGTCAATGAGAGGATATCTAAGCTACGCGTGGTAGCTGGTAGACTCACATTGTAGTAGTTTTATTGCTGGGTCAACCAGCAAGAATATGATGATCTTTTTTTGTCCAGATAGCATCTATAGTACGTGTTGCAAAGGGCCAACAAATCAAGAGCACATGCATAATCACCCTGGGGTTGCGGTTATCTGTTCTACGTTGCTATCCATATGTGGAGGTTCCACTGTAAGTGAGTCCGGTTCTGCTTGGGAAAGTTTTTAGATGCGACATGCTGATCAGTTTAATAACTGTTGCTTCTGAGAGAAATTTTCCTGTAACTGTATGTCTGTTTGACCATCACTCTGTTTATCGTTTATAACAAAACACATACAGAACTACGGAGAAGGAATCGGTCATGAAGCACCCGCACGCGACGCGACGGAGTCGTGACGGGGGACGTCTTGACGACGACCGCCACACGTAAGCAGCAGCCTCGTGCTGGCGACACGAGAATTTAGATGGTAGGTGGTGCATCACACGTCTCGCTCTTCTCAACCGCTGTCCGCCACTGTCAAGGGCGCGTGAACGCCAGCACCGACCCTCGCATGGCCTCGCGTTCTGCCGACCGCCACATGCGCTCATTGGTATGTGTGCTGGACGGCGGGTGCATTAGAGTGAGCTTAGGAAGAGCGACCGCTTCTTGTAGGCCCATGGCGTTGTGGCATTAGCGCTTGTGGTCATGATGTGGCGTTGCACGTGGCGATGGAACTAAAGGTTGTATGTTGTTACGATTCGGGTGTAGATGGGACGGGGCGAGGCGAACACTCGTCAATGGGCGAGGACAAGGCGACAAAACGCGCATGCTTTTGCGAATGAGGCTGTGCACGTGAGTTATATGTGTGGTGATATGGAGAGTTGATATTACGTAGATCCTGATGGCGTTAGTATGGTTGGTTGCGTTGAGCAGGAGATGTGATGCAGCCCTTCAGCTCGTGCGATCAAGCGCAAGAACACAGACGTCACCAGAAGCTGGCAAATACCGTCCGCCTTCCCAGCCTCACGGACTGCGAACTGGCGACCGACAGGCTGGGCTCAAGGGCACGACTGTCCTCTGGGTCGGCCCGCGCCTGACCCTTTTCGTCGCCTCAATCTCAAGCTCGAAGCGTTGCTCCATCAAGATAACTTCGTCACCGCGATGACCGCCCGGTGAGCGACATGAACAGCGAGGCGATACTGCTCAAGGAGGTGAATGCGATCATCGTGCTCGCTGACAACAAGAAGTGTGCATGCTTTGCGCGACGAGAAATCCCTGCTTGACGATCTTCACTCGCCGACGGGGCGACGGCAATACATTTCTTGGCGCCCATCATCTTGGTCTTCTGGGCTAAGGTTGCCGCGGACAAGGGCGGAAAGCAGGCTGCTATAACGTGGAGCAGCTGGTGAATTTATCGAGGGCAAGAACGTCACCATCGACGTGTCCAGGCATCTGTCCGAGGGTCCCGTGATCAAGGGCCTCCTGGAGCGACTGGACGCATCAAGAATTGAGGCCACCGCTGGAATCGTGGTCATGCCAATTGCGAGAAGAATACGCAGAGCAATTTGACGTAGCCATTCCAGCACGCAGACGTCATGAGCAAAGTGGGCGAGTTTTGAGAAGGCGGCTTCAGCAAGTGATAACGGGCTCACCCAGTCATCCTATCAGTCCATCCAAGCCACTTTTACGCCGTTGATTCCGGCTTAGACACAAAGGTGTCGGTCCGTTCCGCTTTTCGTGTTGGAAAGACTGGTGGCTCCGACGCGAAGCGAAAGATCGCGCCCCATTGTAGCAGTGTTTGGTATGCGAAGCCCGAGGCAAGGTGGAGCTCACATTGCAATATCCTGAAACCAACACCTCGAGAGGTTACCATCGTGTGAAGGGTCTTCATGGGCTACAGTATCGAGTTCCAGCTTGCTCTCGCTACGTACCTGGAGGTTGCAGACGGCGCTTCACGAGTGTGCAAAGCGTCACTCTGACGTTTTGCTTTGCGGCGCCTGGTCGATACCTCCGACCGTGCCGCTGTAGATGGAGCTCGAGCGAGCACAAACTCTCGCTTGGCTCACTTTGCTTTCTGCCGCGTAACCCCAAGACCCCTCGTGTCGAAGTTGTGAAGTGCCGTGGACACCTGCGCCGCTACAAAGGAAAACTAGGAGAAGAAGTGTCCATCATCGTGAGTGTTATCCGAGCAAATGGTGACAGTCAAATACCAGGCAATTGCTGCGTTCGCTGCGGCCCTCGCGCTCACTGGAGCTCACGCGAAGGCCAACTTGAGAGAAAATGCGGAGCACACTGACGGTACCGACGTTAAGGATGCTAGCTGCGTCGTTGGTCCATGGACGTACTCGGAATGCAGCGCGGGCAAGCAAGTGCGAACGCGCAGCATCACATTCGAGCCAAAGGGTCGTGGCCAGGCATGCCCGTCGCTCAAGCAAGAGATCCCGTGCGAGCCTGTACACTGCCAAGTCGGCGAATGGAGCGATTTCAGCGTGTGCGACAAGGATGGATACAAGACAAGATCTCGCTCAGTTGTTCAGCCTTTGTATGGCGGTGCGGCGTGTCCTCGGACTGAAGACACGGTCAAATGCAAGCGAGTCGACTGCCGCGTGTGCGAATGGAGTGACCCGAAGTGCGACATGGAAACAAGGAAGATGAAGAAGACCCGCCATGTCATTGAACAAGCCCAGGCCGGCGGAGTGTCGTGTCCCACAAATCTTGTGGAGTACGGACAGCCGTGTGGCGAACAAGTTGATTGCGCGTCCACGTACGAAGATGTTGGCACGTGCGACCCGCTGACTGGACTCCAGCAGCAGAAGCTCAACGTGGAGCACGTCCCGCAGAATGGCGGTGAGGCGTGTCCAGCCGAGTCCCAGAGTGTGCCATGCAAGGTTGACTGCACTTACAACGTCGTGGATGATGGCACTTGCAACCAACATACTGGCAAGCTGAAAAAGAAGTACGATATCAAGTACTATCCGCTGAATGGAGGTGATGCATGTCCTACAAAGAAGCTCGATGACGTGGACTGCAAGGTGAATTGCCAATCCAACCCACCCAAGAAGAAGGGCGCTTGCTACAAGGAAGACGGCAGCTACCCGCCCAAGTACCTTCAGCAGTACACTGTGAAGATCAATGTGGAAGCAAAGAACGGTGGCACGGCGTGCCCTGTGACTCCGTTTACCAAACCCTGCAGCGACTAGGAGATCGGTGGATTGAGCTATTCGAGGGTGAGGTCACGCGTGAGTGCTCCAGACCGCAAGCATGATGGGTCAAGTAAACTGATCGAGCATCGTCGCGAACGAGCAGAGCTTCATTCGGTATTGTATTCATCTGCGTCTTGTTGCAATGCTTTCCCCCTGCATATTTCATAATCGCTTGAATACATTCTGATTCTATTGTTGAGCACCACAATATTCAAGATGAGGTAATCTCTATATATTTGAGCACTTTATCTGATGGTTGCTTATAGCTATTGTGTAGCTCTCGCGCTTCCCTTCTCTCCTGTGCATTTTCAAAATCTCAATGTACTGATTTGTGAAACAGATTTTATCGATTGTCGACCTGTCGAGTTGGTTTCTATTCGTGCAAATACAACAACTGGGCTCGCCCAAGTCGAAGCAAGTCCGTCGAAAATGGTCGCTCTAAGAGTAAGAAACCGAAGACCAGCTATCGTGCTTATGAAATGACAAATATTGCCTGACCAACTACACTCGTTATCTTCCAGTCGAGATCACCATGTCACTCCGGAGATTGATGGAGGTCGAGGTGCCTCTATCTGGAAGGATAGGTCGACCTCGCTTCTCGGATATCTTTGGCTCGAGTACTCCAGTTCTTTATTTCCATTGTGAAATCGATCTAAGTCGAGAATGGTAGATCAGATCGGAGATTCATTCAAGTCTTTTTATCCGTGTGCCTGTTGTTTTCTCTGGAATTGAAGATCTCAATTTTTAAAACCTACTTTGAAAGATGTCTCCAAAAAAAGTCGGAACTATTTCAAGTTTCACGACCCCCCACCCCTTCCAACTGCTCTCCACCAACCAACGCAGGCATACTTTTTTCGTCGAAAAGCTGGCACAAACCTTTGCGTGGTAGAAATAAATCTAGCTCGATTGACAGATATGCCTCACAGAACACTCATGGACTCTTAACGACAATTAGCAAGTAGATTTTTGAAACTAGACTGCTAAACTGCGGAGTTAGATCTAAGCAGAAGTATCGAGATTTGGTAATGGTGCATACCAGAATGTTCAAATTGATTCAATCGATGATTCTGTAGTACAACCGTTCACATGCGAGCGGTATAATTTGGTTTAAGAGTTATGTGCTCCGATTTGGTAGTGCTATACATAGTTTCCTTGAGCTCATATCTGTTGATTAAAAATTGGAAGCCGACCTACCTTGAAAATTTCAAGGTAGGTTCAATTGTAAGAGTAGGGAGGGTACTGTGCCTGAGCGAGTACATTGGTTTCTGAAGGTCTATCGACTGCTGTTGAACAGGAAGCACTCTTAAGAGATGGAGTACCTCAGGATGATGCAACGAATTCGTAGGCTGAGGTCCACGCCTTGATTTATCAGTCGCCTCTGATTTTTTGTGTCTAAAGTGGCCCGGGCTGTCGTTTACCTTGCGACCGCTGTCATGGGATTTTTTTCCTGATGAAGCCGCAGATCCCAATGAAGCTGATGACTCAAGTGCAGACGCGTTGTTAAATACGGTCCAGAGCTTGCAGGACATTAATAACACGTTGTTTAGATCGCATTATGATGATACCTCCACAAACCAGTTACTTGGAGTACAAATCGGTGGATGGTTGTCAGTGGGTATATCTTAATTCACTTCGACTGTAATCACAATATTCCGACATAATTACAGTATTACAGTCCCGGCGGGATGAATTGATCACTTATTTTTGATTTTTTTTTGAAATGGGATTTTGCGCCAAATATCCAGTGAAATTTGGTGCATGTTTCATTGAGAAGTCCGTCATGAGTCCTGCTTGCTCCTATACTTTCAGTTCACTCCAATTGCCATGGCGGCACCACAGCGGCAGCCGCAGCACTACCTCACGCCCGAGAAAAAAGTGCTCGTGGTGAACACCTACCACGCGTTCAAGGTGCGCAAGGAAGAAAAAAC
>JAASFV010000300.1:0-27129 GCA_023334015.1 Globisporangium paddicum
TCAGAATGTGAAAAAGTGACTTTGCTCTTTCAATTTTTACTCTTTTTGAATGTGGTTTTCTGCATTCTTTTTTGCCATGAAAGCTCCCATTTAAACAGCACTTTCAAAAAAGAACAATTGAAATTGTAAATCGAAAAAACTCGGGTGCGTCTATAGTTTTTCATATGACTGTAGCTCCCTTGTTCATTGGTTCACATTTGGTGTGAGCCAAAAATATCGATATATACCCATCGGTACCGGTATCTTTGTTCTTGGTGCTTGAAAGCCTTTTTATGCCTCTCGTTATTGTCTTCAGCAATCTAATATACCACTCACTTGGCCCCACTATTGACTCGCCTATTTTTTTTGTTACCAACCACACATAGACGAATCGATAGTGGGACCAAGTGAGTGGTCCATTAGCGAAGATAAATCGGAATTTAAACAATTAGATTCTCGGGAATAAAACGTCGTATCAGATTCCGAAAATTAATACAATAATTCACAGAAACACCCTGTGAAAAGGCACCTGAGAAAACAAAAAAGACGTTTTGTGGTAATGACTTACTGCATACATTTTTCAAGATAAACAAGTGAGGTGCTACCTGAACCGTGGGGTCAAACCTCGCTTCGCATGTTTGTTGTTCTTCAGGCAAATTGAAGAAGCAAAAGCAACTCAAGCCACACACAAGCAAGCAAGCAACAAGCAAGTGACCATGGGCTCGATGAACCGCCGACGCGAGACGGACGTGATGAAGCTGTACGTGGCATGCTATCTATAGTTGCAGCAGTGGTTGTATGTGCTTGTGCGTGTGCTTGCGCCAGATCTTGCGTGAAAAGAATGGCCGATTGACAATACCCGCGCCTACAACACGGGCATATGTGTGTGTGTTGTTTGTATGGACTTTGCACTGTGATTAGGATGATGAGCGACTACGAGGTGGTACTCACGGACGAGTCCAAGACGAGTGACTTCCACGTCAAGTTCCATGGCCCCAAGGACTGTACGTGCTCTTCAATATATCATTTTGTACTCGTACGTGGCGAAGAACTCTACACACACGAAGAGCTCACTTTGTCGTGATTTAAAAAATGCGAACAGCTCCGTACGAAGGCGGGTCCTGGAAGATCCACGTGTCGCTGCCGAAGGAATACCCGTTTAAGTCGCCCTCGATCGGCTTTGTCAACCGCATCTACCACCCGAACGTCGACGACATGTACGCTATCATTCAACGTGTAGAGCCAATGTCTGTATGGCACTCATGTGGCTGATGTGCTGTGGCTCTCTTTGTGAACATGAGCAGGTCGGGGTCTGTGTGTCTGGACGTTATCAACCAGACCTGGAGCCCGCTGTTCGGTACGTGCATCAAATACTTTTATCTATTTGTCAGTCTGTTTTCTGATAATCTCTGTGGAATGCGCCTTGTAGAATTGCTCAACGTGTTTGACGTGTTCATCCCGCAACTGCTGCGCTATCCGAATCCAAGCGACCCGCTGAACGGAGAAGCTGCGTCGCTGCTCATGAAGGACGCGGAGCTGTACAACAACAAAGTCCGAGGTGAGTTATGAGCATCGATTTTTTTGTGTGTGAGCAATTCTAAATAAATCTGCTGTTGAATGACAGAGTACGTGCGCACGTATGCGTCGCAGCACATTGACATGGGCACGGACGACGACGACAGCGACGTGAGCGACATGAGCGACATCGAGTGAGCGCCGTCGGCATCGGAAAAAAACTAGACTCTGTCTTTCTTTGACCAGCGAGCCACGCTGGACCGACCATCTCCACTGCTGCATGTGCTTCATGTGTTTCCTTGTATTGTTTTTTTTTAATTTCATCACTCCGATAGCGTTCGACAGACAGCAGAGAAAATAAAATACACTTTGATTCTTCCCTGCTCGTGCATGTATTCTCTGTGGTGATATTTGTTGCTGTGCCCTCAGGTTGTTTGTCTTGTTTGTATCTTGTGTTTGAGTTGATGTTTGCTTGCCTACTTGGCCATGAAGTTGGAGGCGTCCGCGTTCCGCTGGATGTAGTGCTTGTTGCGGCGCAGGCGGTCGCTCATCTCGCCACCCTCGCCCATGTACGCAGCATCGTGCATCTCTCTATTAATTTCACAAATAAATACACAACATTGTCAGCGACTTGCTCTCAACAACATCGCACAGTTCCACACATTTCCCAATGGTGTACGTACTTGAGGAAGTGCGGATTCTTGTGGGCCTTGAACTCGTCGTCGTCGTTGAGCTCTTTGGCCTTGTGGGCTCCACGTTTGGCGATATATTCCTCCCGCTGCCGCGCGTCCTCGAGCATTTGCGCTGCCATGCTCCGCTTCTCCTCGTCAGAGTACCGCGTGGGGCCAGAGGACTTGGCAAGTCGCTGCTTGCGCTCATCGTCTTCCTTGCGGCGCTTCTCGCGCGCGATCTCGAGAAACTTAGAGTTTGGGCCGAGTGTCGTCGTGTCAATGTCCGTGCACTCCACCTATCAAAAAAATACACAACCACACGGAGAGGTTAGCAACATAACAGGCAGCCACAGAGTTTAGACAGAAAAGTACGTACAGCTCCATCGCGGCTGACGAGCCCGTACTTGTGCCCATCGATCGGTTTCTGGCGCTCGCCAGCGGTGCTTGGCTTTGCAGACTCGCGTCTGTGCGAGTCATCGTCACGGTGCTCGCCTCCTCTTCGTCGCTCTTGACGTTCTGGACTGCGTCGTCGCTTGTTCTCACGACTTGGGCTTCTTCGAGAGCGGCGGTCATTGCGTGCCGAAGGGGAGCTCGCTCGGCGATCACCTCTGTCGTCTCGATTGCTTCGGTACGAGCCACGATGAGGACTTGGGCTACGATGATGGCGATGGTCCGGTGATGCTCGCTTTGGACCACCTCGTCTGTTTTCGTGACGCGATTCCTTGTTTCGTTCCACACGTGGGCTCTGACTGCGACTCATCCGTTCCGAATCACGCTCACCGCTACGAGCGCCACTGGCTGTAGAGTGCCGCTCGTCTTTGCTGCGTCTCGTATCGCGATCGTAGCTGGTACTGCTACCACGAGAGCGGTCCTCACGACGGTCTCGAGGACTACGAGAACGCCCTCGTCCACGCTCCTCCGCTGCCACATTGTCTCGACCTCCTCGCTCGCGACTTCTATCACGTCCACGATGCGACTCACGAGCGGGTGGTGAGATGTCTCGACCACGCGAGCGCGATCTGCCATGACGCCGCTTGCTCGTCTCCTCAAAGCGGTCGGTCTCAAACTCTCTGCGTTTCGATTCGTAACGTCTGCTGTCGTCGCGCCTGTCGTCTCCATCAGCAGAATCACTGGACGCCACGCTGCGGTCGCGCTTGCGCTTCTTCTTTTCCTTCTTCTTCTCCTTCTTTGCCTTCTTCTTTGCCTTCTTCTCGCTCAAGATCTTGTCCACGCTCGCCTTGATCTTGCCCATTTTCACAGGGTTCTTCAGCACGCTCTCGTGCGCGGCCTGCTGGCGCTTGCTACACAGGCAGCACACTATCGTTCAATATCCGATAAACAAGCATACACATGGATGATAATATACAGATATAACGTACCGGATGAGCATCATCGGGTCTTCGTTCAGACGCGAGAAGGCGTCGTTCGCGGGCAGTGTGCTCTTCGTGAGCGCCAACGAGCCGTATTTGGACGTCCCGAGCTGCTTGAGGTCCGAGGCCGCAGCGTCGGGCTTGTACTCCTTGCCGAGCAGGTATTCCTCGGCGGTGTTGCCGCTCTGCGCGGCCATGGGACCCTCGTAGAGCCAGTCGACGCGCTCGAGCCCCGCCGACTTGTTGCCGTTCGCAGCCTGCAGCTGGCGGAGCTCCTGCAGCTGGCGCTCCTCCTCGATGTTCTTGCGCAGCTCCGCGAGCTTCTTCTCCTCGGCGTCGTGCTTTTGCTCGGCGATCCACACTTTCTCCACATTCTACAGACACCCACAGAGATAGATAGAGGGTGAGATAAGAGTCCACACACGTGCAGAGCATGGTCAAGTTTGTGAACAGAGCGTGTCGCTCGTGGACATACGCGGAGGTTGGCTGTGTGCCAGCTCTTCTTGGCCAGGAACGCGAGCGACATTCCTCCACTCTTTCTTGGGAGCTCTTGGCTTTTTGACCCCCAAAAATGCACCGCAAACTTAGGTACGCACAGCTCCGATGTACAACTTAATCAAAATATAAAGGTTTATTATTTTTAGTCATAATGAAACTGCATCAAATATGCTGCATACAGCATTACAAAGACGAATTTTCCATTAAGTACGAATAATAAGTACGCATCGATGACAGCCTGAAATGGCACAAATAGTGAAATGGCACAAGTATTCCTGCGACGAAGAGCTCCACAAATCCCAACTTTCACCACGCACGCGATCACCACGTCCCAGACGCCAATAACCCTCCAGAGCGAGCGAGTGCGTTGCCATGGCACTGTGGTCAGGAGTTTAACAAATTTCGGCCGCAGTGGCTGTTTTTTCTGAACGTTAGCAAGCCAAAATGCGTGTTTTTTTTTGCGGTGCCTTCATTCCGCTCTCTTGCCGTCTGTCTGCCTCTCCGGTGATGGCTCTGGCTCAGATCCCAAGGGATCAACAATACGCAAATCTTCAGTGCCAGTTCAGTGCAAATGGAAAAAATGAGCTCATACTCGGATTGCTTCAACAACCAACCAACCAACACTTCTACTGTACACTGGGGCTCAGAAGCGTGGCTGTAGAGTTGGGGCGCAACTGTCTCGAGCATGTCTCGTGGATCCGCTAGGTCGCTGCCCCCAATCATCATGTGCATGCGGCTGTGTTAGGGCTGTTGTTTGCGTACGCATTGGATAATCACCACCGATCGATCCCCCAGATGCCATGAAAGTTATGGCCACCAGCAATAGCTCAAAGCAGCAGCAAGCTCAAACTCTGCGGCGCCATTGACGCGCCGCCGATTTCGCATAGAGCGTCTGCCTCTCTAATCAAAAAGAAGGCCTTCTCCGCACTGGCTTTACAGAACGTGTAGCCACTTCAACCCAGTTTTCTATAAATGAATCTTCCTCCAATAATAAATCCCACACACAGCAGAAACCCACATTAGATATACCAAGTTGAACCTGTATAAATATATATTCTTGTAAAATCGAATGCAACAATGCGAAGAGCTCCAGTGCGACATTCTGACTCGATTTGGGTGGACGGACGCAACAGCAGGCAGCAAATGCTGATGACGAGGCGCGCGGCCAGTCACTCGTTAATATCCACTAGCCGCAACGTCCTGTCTGCACTGCTCGCATCGCTGCACAGCTAGTGCACCTCTTCCGCTACACGCCCCCTTTGTCGCCTTCTCCGCTGCCTCATTCCCGAAATCGCACTCTGCCCGAGTACCAAACCAGCCGCAGCTCCACCCACAGCACATCGAACGATGGTCTGTGATGACAGCGTGGTGGCACTCGACGACTACGCTGCCGGGTACCTGAGCAAGCGCAGCGAGCGGCTCATCAAGACATGGCGGCGACGCTACTTTGTGTTCCAGAACGGCTGCCTGTCGTACCGGCGCGACGCGCGTGAGCACTCACGCGTGCGGCGCTCCGAGCTCATCATGGATGTGGCCTACTTTGCCGGCCGGCGGCACGGCCTGAGCGTGCGGCTCATGAGCGGCCGCGTGCTCCTACTCGCGGCGCAGAGCGACGAGCAGGCCAACACGTGGTTCGAAGTCTTCGACGAGTTCCTCACGCGCCAGAAGCGCCGCGAGCTCGACCACGTCCAGGACAAGCGCCGTGAGCACCTTGAGTCCATCGCGGAGAGCGACTGCGACTACGACTCGGACCGCAACACGTTCTCCATATAGAATAACACACGACACGACCAAGAAGCCATCGGAAGCTTTTTGAGATCGTTGTCAGCATAGTCACTCCAGCACTGAAGCTGCTCGGAGTATTTAGGTAGAGCCACCTTACCTTGTACGATAGATAGCTTTGATATATTAATTAAGTCATCAAGGAACAGGCATTATTAGTATTTACGATCACCCACCAAGTTCCATTTCTCTCTGTCCTGTCCTGCATGTCGTTCCATTCTCAGACATGCAACACGTTACTCCCAGACACGCGTGTCATGTAGCGTAAAGGGCGCTTACATCCATGAGGTATTGCGTCATGAACTGTATCCTCATAGCGCAGGGCATTCTACCACCTCATCCCATGTAAAGTCCGCTTGAATGTGAGGACATGGATGGATAGGCACTTCAAGGTGCACAGGCTGTCCGTCGACGAGCTCCTGGGTACCTAGGCTGCCCGTCGACGAGCTCAGCCAGGCAATAAGCGCATCGCTCAGGTCCAAATACAAATTTAAACAACCAACAATGGCCTTCAAATCTAGTATCTCTAGCTGTGTAAGTGACGATCTTTTTTGCTTTCGTTACTCGCATTCCTACTCGACAGTCGCCGCATTACCGCCAGCGGCAGCGCTCATCTCGCTCCGGATCGTCTTGCAGCTGGCCTTGTGGTTGGCCCAGTCCTCCACCTGGTGCTCCTTGCAGCAGTAGAACGCAGCCTCGCACGCACAGCGCAGCAGACTCGTGGCGCCGTTGCCGCCGCTGGCTTCTTTACGCACTGCGGAGCCGCAGAAGCGGCAGCCGACCTCCGCCGCAGAGACCTCGCCGATCATCACCTGGTTCAGGAACATGGTCTCGAACGTGTGCGCGACGTTCGTGAGCATCGCGTAGACCACCTGCTGGCGCATCTGGAGCGTGAGCCACACGTCGGCCTCGATGAGCTTGCCCTGCGCGATCAGCGCCTTCTTCTCGTCCAGGAGTGCCTGTGACGCCGACGGCAGCAGCGACTGCACGTTCTGCTCGGCGTCCAGCGGGTCGATGAACGCAAGCGACACATGCTTGAACGTCTCGCCCGAGAACGTCGGCATTTTGTTCTCAGCGCGCAGCGCGCGCAGGTACAAGAGGTCCTGGCGCGTGCAGTCGTCCGAGCGACTCGCGCGCGCGTTGAGCATGCGCAGAAAGACCTTGCCGTTCTCCTCCAGGAGCGCCTTGAGCGTCAGGTCGGGCGTGAGGAACTGCGCTGCCTGCGGCCGCTCGGCGCTCAGGTCGTACTGCGCCGGGATGTCCGGACACGCGTTGCGCAGCAGCGACACCTGGCCGGCGTACGGCAACGCGAGGAACCAGCGCATGAACGCCGACGCGTGCGCACCCCAGAAGCGCGCCAGGTACTCGCCGTGGGTCTCCTCGGTCATGATTGAGCGATCGTTCTGTTTGTGGCTTGCAAGACATTGCTTACTTTTTGGGTTTTTGCTTTTGATTGATTGTAACGGTAGTCGACTAATGCTACACAAATGTTCTGTAACACTTCTGCTGCTTTCACGTCAGCGTCGGAATAAGGAATTGCTCGGATGCTGTTTCCACAGCTAATGTTGTTGTTTATATGTGTAAATTATAATATTCTGTTTGATTTTCCTCGACTGGGAAACCCATTTTGGCCGAGGAATCTGCAAGTAGCTTCAAGTAACACAGAAGTCCGTCACGGTTAGAGCTGCTAACGTTAGACGTTAGCGGGCAACTCCGGATTTGACATTGAAAGGAGTTATCTGATGCTTGACGTCAACGCCTTAACTCCACCCAATTTGAACCATCAATTGATAAATCAGTCAAGAAACCAACCGTTATTTGGCATAATTTGACAATGAAACACTTTGTCTCCACCTTTTTTTGGTTCTTGTGTCAGAAAACACGCCGTCTTTCAGCTTGATGTCGTTCGAAATAAGTGTGGGCACGGGCATGTGAAAGTTTCACATGCCCGCGTGTTTTCACAGTGAAACTGCAAAGGGATACAGGCAAAGCACACGCATGCTACTGCAGCATTGCCAGAGCGCTGGCACCGCACGTGGTGCAGTGTATCCTGTAGCCAATCGCTGTACTTGTCAATGCGCAATGCATCGCCAATCTCGCGCCAGCTCGACCACGCAGCGGCCATTGATGCACACGTTACATACATTATGAGCCCCCGCATACTGCGTAACTTTCTGATGAGAGGCACATGGATGCGCTGCAGGTACTGGAGCCTCATCTTCATGAGCCCAATTCAGTGCTCTGATTTGATTTGCGCTCTTGCAAGTTTTCAGTTGAAGTACGCTTTGTTGGGACTTAGATCTGCTTTGACTGGCTTCTTGAACGCAGGAATCATGACGGCCGATGCTTGGAATGCTGAGTTGCCCAGCAGATATTCGTTGTGAATGAAGAAATCCTCTGGATCTTGGGGCAGCTGTGTGTTTTCCAGACGTGGTTATTGTGGGTAGATCCCGGCCACCCGAAGACCACGTGCCTGACCCTCGCCGTGTCGTTGCAGACGATGAGTCCATTGACTGCATACGAACCCTTCCGGCAGTAGAAGTCCTCATCGTTGCGTGTGGGCTTAAACTCGAGCGGGAACAACGTGCCATCCGCCATACCGATGCAGTTGACGAAGTCATACTTTGAGCGGATGCAGCAAACGATCTCTCTGTGCTCGCTCGCGTCTGGCCACGTGACCGCGCCGGCTTCAAGCCTGAGAACCACCGCCATTGCGCGCTGGAGATAATTGCCGATTGGTCCTCCTCCAAGTTCCAAGAAGAACGCCTCTTTGTTTCCAGATGTTGTCGCTTGATCCGAGGCACTTGAGTAGGACCATCATGTGTAAATCGGGACCACTACGGAAGCCTCGTGAGCCAGTTGATCGGAACGTCCCATCGTCCTCCACGAGATCAACGAGCTGAAAAAAAAGCATCTCGATGAAGCCGGAAGTGTGCGAGAAACTCGGGTCTTATTGAGATATTCGCCGTCGTAGAGGAGCTTCTGCCACCGATCCGGCCGCTTCCGGTACGTAGTAGGCCTTGTCACGTACCGAGACGCTAGTGTGCACTGGTACTCGGCCTCATAGTACTCGTCTTGGTCGTCTTCGATTGAGACACGGTCGCAAAAGAGATCACATATTGCTGTTGCGTTGGCCCGCTTCTTGATCACGTGTCTGAGGTCGTGCAGCGCCACCTACCGCGCCGATATGTGTGGCATCGTTGTCAAATGTGTGAAGTTGCTGCTGCAGCCGAGTGCAACCCCGCACTTGAGTTGTCAGTTCTGACGCCTTTTGATTGGCTAAAAACTGATTTTCTGCTTTGAGAGCAAAAAAATACTGCTGAGCAATTGAATACCACTAGCGATCGAAAGAATCTTGTTTTTATAAAGATTCAAGATCGAGGCGAGCTTTTATTGAGGCGATTTCATACTTTCGACAGTAACCTAGGTTTTAAACAATTGACGGCAAGCTAAGTTTTACTAATAAAAAACAATGTGTGAGGTGCTACAGTAACGGATAAATCTATGCTTACGAGTAGTTAAAACGTGGGTGATCAGATTTTTGTACCAAGATGCTCCTATTACAAATGATATATAAAGAATAGCTATTTTAGGTCTGGAATCGCATGCATACAAAGCTTAAGTGTGTAGAGCTACAACTGTCCTATATTTTTGATGTTGAAACTGAGGTTACCCTTTTCAATATCAAAAACATTGGGCAGTTTTAGTTCTTTATACTTGAACTTTGTATACTGCTCTCCTGTGCTATTTACAAAGCAAAACATTAGAGTCTTTGGTACTAAAAAAAACTCGCCTTCTTTACTGTTTTTTGTACATGTTACTTTTCCTTTGATTCAGGAAAATTTAACAGAAATGTTGCCATTTAGAAATAGAAATTTAGGAGATCATAAAAAAGGCATCAATGGACGTGTAGAACCCTGGGTTTTTACCCTAAAATGTGAAACCGCTTTTTCTGCATTATGGCAAATTTCGACATTCTTGACACTGCTCTCGTTTGAACGATTGCTCTCTTCAAATTCATAGCTATTAAAGCAAATTGGCTCATTTTTCAACTTTTATAACTCAAATATTCACTATTCAGGTATGCAGGTCCTCGATGGAGACCATGAGCGTTCCCTTAAGCAACAGCAAGGCCGACATCTCGTACGTGTACGTCTCCGGGTGCGGCCTTGAGTTGGATCAACCTATTTCAAAATATATTATTCTACCTCTGGATGAAATTCTTGATGAACGTATTGATGAAATTCAGGTCTCTCTTGATGAAATTTAGGTCATGGTAGGTACGGTATAGTGCTGTGCCGTACAGTACAAACTCTTTATAATAGCACTATTTGAGCTATATTCGCTTTATTGTCTGAAAATACCATACTAATAATAGATAGCCAAAACATATGGGATTGAGGAAACCATCCCTGATTGGAGCTTTTGGCAAAGAGCCACTTTGGTGCGCCATAAACACAGATACAGCCACATAATTCAAATAATGTGTGAGCAGACTCTGACAAACCAACATCACATGTAAATACCGCCAAGAATTGCTCGGCTCATACTGTAATATACTTTGATGGACGCAAGGGCTCTCTAACGAACGAGAGGCTGGTTGCCGCTCGAGGCTGGAAATCTAAGTGCTGCTCCAATTGCTTTTCTTTTCCAATCTCCAAAACAGCACAACTCAACAACCAGAAGAAAAGCCTGTTAGGAGGGTTAGGGTTGAGAGTTTTGCCAGAAAGCTCCAACCTGACGTCCGATTTTAAAATGAGCAAATGAGAGAAGAAATCCTAATAGTCGTTTAGCATTTATGTCCAAACATCCGACTCGCACCGCTTTTGCCAGAAATAACCAAACAGCTCAAGTGGGTAAATAGGTGGTAAATCGCCTCGATTTATTCTGTCCAAAACGTCTATCCGTCCCATCAGCCGATACAAAAAAGCCAGCAGCATACAAACTCCAAGAGGAAAGCAAAACCCGCGGTCGAACTCGACGATGTGACTCCCTCCTCGTCCTTCGTCCCTCTGTCTTTCTTTCTCATAATAACAGGCCGAAGACGAGCAAGAAGACGGCAACGAAGGCGGCCGACTGACTGGCGGCGACGACGACTCGCAGACCGAACAAGCAGCGGACGACGAGGCCTGGGCTACTTTCCTCTCTCTCCCTATCTCCAGCGAGCGACTGGGGACAACAACACCACAGGCAGAGCAGCGTAACTAAGCGAACATGGAGGTCGGCGCCGCGGTGTGGGTGCTCGAGGACGACGTCTGGCGCGAGGCCGCGGTGGTCGCCGTGGACGAGCACGCGGGTGTCGTCGAGTGCGCGCTCGAGCCCGAGGCCTCGTCGATCGATCAACTCGTGCTCGACGGCGACGACAGCGTCCAGCCGGCACATGGCAGCGAGATGGACTTTGTCATGGCCCCGCAGCGCAAGCGCAGGAACAGCCGGCTCGCGCGACGCGCCTCGGTGCGCCGCATGCTTCCCGTGCCAATCGCAACTGTGCTGCCGCGCAACCACGGCGAGACGTACCACGTGATCGAAGACCTGACCAAGCTCGTCCACCTGCACGAGCCGGCGATCCTGCAGGTGCTGCGGCACCGGTTCTTCCACGGACTCGTGTACACGAGCACCGGCTCGATCCTCGTGGCGCTCAACCCATTCCGTAGACTTGACCTGTACTCGGACGAGACAAAGACCAAGTATTACACGCTCGGTGGCGACAAGGAGGCCGCCAAGCAACTCGCGCCGCACGTGTACGGCGTGGCGGACAAGGCATTCCGCACGATGCTCTCGGTCATGCGCGACAACAAGGCGAACCAGACGATCCTCGTGAGCGGTGAGAGCGGCGCCGGCAAGACTGAGACGACCAAATTAATTATGAACTACCTCGCGTACGTGTCGACGTGTCGGCGCTCCGCGGCCAACACGAAACTCAGTAGCAGCGCGTCAAAAGGCCAGCCCACGATCCACGATCGCGTGCTCGAGTCCAACCCAATCCTCGAAGCCTTTGGCAATGCGCGCACGAATCGCAACAACAACAGTAGTCGCTTCGGCAAGTTCATCAAGCTCGGTTTCACTGCGACGGGCGAGATGCTCGGCGCCCAGATCTCGACGTACTTGCTCGAACGTGTTCGCCTCGTCTCGCAGGCGAAGGGGGAGCGCAATTACCATATCTTCTACGAGATGATCAGTGGCTCGTCCCAGGAAGATCGCCACACACTCGGCCTGCGCGACGTGACCGAGTACAAGTATTTAAACGGTTCCGAGTGCTACATCCGACTCGATGGCGTGGACGACGGCGTGTCGTACAAGGAGACGCGGCACGCGATGACGAGCCTCGGCATGGACGAAGAAGAGCAGCTCCACGTGATGCAGGTGGTGTCTGCGGTGCTTCACCTGGGAAACGTCTCGTTCATCACAGAGAAAGGGAAAGACTGGTCGACGATCGACGAGGCGTCGTCCGGCACCCTCGACGCGATCTGCAGCCTCCTTGGTGTCGAGCGAGATGTCTTGCTCAACACATTGTGTACGAAGCAGATCAAGGCTGGCGCGGAATTCATCACGATGAAGTTGCCAGTGAATCAAGCGACGTCGACGCGGGACTCGATCGTGAAAACGCTGTACTCCAACCTGTTCAACTGGCTCGTGGCGCGAATCAACAAGTCGATCGAGTACAAGGAAGAGCGCGGCAGCCAGTTCATCGGTGTGGTCGACATCTTCGGCTTCGAAATTTTCGAAGAAAACTCCCTCGAGCAGCTCTGCATCAACTACGCGAACGAAAAGCTTCAGCAGCTCTTCGGCCGGTTCGTGTTCCGCATGGAGCAGGAGACGTATGTCTCGGAGGAGATCCCGTGGAAGTTTGTGGATTACCCGAATAATGACATTTGCGTCACGATGCTGGAGAGGCGTCAGATGGGGCTCTTCTCGCTCTTGGACGAGCAGTGCCTGATTCCGAAGGGAAACGACGAGAAACTCGCGAACAAGTTCTACGAATGCCTGCTTAAGGAATCGTCTCTCACAGTCTCGAGACTGCAGCGTGCGAAGGGTCAGTTCGTCATTCAGCACTACGCTGGCCAAGTGTGCTACACATCGCAAGGCTTCTGTGAAAAGAACAAGGACCACATGCACACCGAGGCGATCGACCTGCTGAAGACGTCCAAGTTCGGCTTCGTCCGCTCCATCTTTGAGTCCATGAATGTTGCCACCTCTCCAAGAAACGCTGGTGATCGAACATCCGACACGCGTCGTCGATCTGGCATCATGTCTTCGACCGTGGTTGCCCAGTTCAAGAGCCAACTCGGTACGCTTCTCGATGTGCTGAATGCGACCGAGCCTCACTTCGTTCGCTGCATCAAGCCGAACGATGAAGCTAGCTCGAGCGTCTTCGGCATGAAGCGGGTCGTGGAGCAACTGCGCTGCAGTGGCGTTCTAGAAGCGGTGAAGATCTCACGAAGCGGCTACCCGGTGCGGTTCGGGCACGAGTTGTTTATCCGGAACTACAGCTGCATTCTGGGACAACAGACGAAAATTCCCGCAAGCAAACTTAAGGAAGTCGCGCTACAATTCGTGACACAGTTTACAACACAGTTCAAGTTGCAGGTGGAGTCCAAGCACCCGCCGTTCCAAGTGGGCAAAACCAAGGTGTTTTGCGTCCCAGAGGCGCACAATGCACTTGAGGCTGCTCGCGCCAAGGCATTGTACAAGTCCGTGATCACACTGCAACGCTACTGCATGGGCTACGCAGCTCGCAGCGTGTACCAGCGAACGCGTCAGTCCGCCATTTTGGTCCAGACCACCTGGCGCCGCTTTACCTGCCGTCGTCGCTTTCTCTACATCATTGAGAGACAGCGAGGGGCAGTCAAGATGCAAGCCGCTGCTCGTGGATTTCTCTCTCGGCGCATGATGAAGCACGTGATGGCTGTCACCGTGATCCAGTCCTTCGTTCGCGGGTGGTTGGTTCGTCGCGAGTACTCGGCAAACACGTTGAGCTTTGACCACGACGTGTCCTTCGTTGGATCGATCGATCGGACAACGGATGGCTCACTGGAGGAATCCTTCTCGCTCCACTCTACGAAAGACCGTCTGAATCCACTGATCTCAATACACAGTGCACCGTCAGAACGCGGCGGAAGCGACTTCAACCACGAGATCAATGACCCAGACGGACGCTTCCGAGGTAGCAGTATCAACCACTACCGTGATTCGAAGAAGAGATTAGAGGCATACGAACCACCCAAGCAGATCAAGAACGAGTATGAAATCGTGTGGGAGTGCGGTCTACTGGGCCTCTACTTCGAGAGCGATCCAATCTCGGGCATGCCGATCGTGCGTCGCGTGCACGAAAGTCTGAGCAACTGCGCCGACATCTTCGAGGTCTCGCGTGGCGATGTGCTGCTAGCCGTCGGCAAAGTGAAAGTCAAGAAGGGCGACATTCGCCGAATCCTGTCGCTCTTGCAGGAGGTGCAGAAACCGGTTCGTCTCCACTTTTTGCGGAATCCAACTGAGTCGTTCCGCATGCGGTCCGGATCGATCGAGCTGCTGGGCGAAGAAGACTATGAGGTGCTGTGGAAGGAAGGTGTTCCGCTCGGTCTTGGTTTCCGCCCCGACGTTGGAAGTGGATACCCGTGCGTGATGCAAGCGAACGGCAACCAAGGACTTCCTGGTATGTTCAACGTGCGCATCGGCGATTTCCTGATTTTCATTAACGAGTTCTCGACCCAGGGCGTCCGATTCCAGAAGGTGATCGACATCCTGGAAAGTGGACCGCGGCCAGCGGTGTTGCGTTTCCGCCACAACGATATGGCTGATGACATGGACTTGCGCGGTTCCAACCCTCAGGAAGATGACCGCTTTATGCGTCAGTCGTGCATCAGCCTCAACCCGAAGGTCGACCAGTCGCTGTACTACATCACGTGGAAAGAGGAAGACGGTCCGCTGGGAATTGTCGTGAAGCAGGAAAGCACGAGCTACTACCCTCGTGTGATCAACGTCAAGAACGAAGGCGCGGTGACTCGTGAGTCGCAGAAGAACCGTGTCGAAGTCGGCGACGTGCTCCTGAGCATCAACAACAATAACATCAGCAAGATGGGCTTTGGCTCCGCGATGCGCCTCTTGCAGAAGGGTCCAAAGCCGCTCCTACTCATGTTTCAGCGGCCCCGCGAATCCTTTTCCACATCGATGACCAATCACATGAACCTATGAAGACAACCTGAAAAAAAATCAACGACGGCGTGATCGGCGCCCCATAGTATTTCCCACCAACTCCTCACACTCTTCTCGCGCGCAGCTTCGTTCGAATCAAGCGACTGAGGTGTGCGTGTGAGTCGGGTGCGAGTGACCTCGTGAACCGTTTTGAATATTTGTTTATATACTTCAAAGTAGCTGATTTAAAGTGGAGCCTTGTATCGCCTGGTTGCTTTGGTGGCATTTGGTGACAGGTCTGGCTTCGGCTTCAAGGTGCTCACTCGCTTGTCAACGGAGAAGGCTGGTTGGCTCAGGTTGCCAATCGCAACCAGCGGCATTCTGAAACACGAAACGAATCTCATGGTGAGTTTGTTTTTAGCCTCATTCATCCAGCAGCCCGGCTTCTCTCTCTCACACTCTATGGTGTGTATTTCCAGCATTCTGAAGAGCGTCTATCGCTGAGGATACCCCACTGCCAGACTGCGACGAGCTTCCTAACCCCAAGGTCTACACGCCGAGCTCCTCAGCAGCGCTAGCGCCTCTCTATCTATCTATCTATCTCGAAAATGATTGAGGACGACCCCCAACAGATCGTGGACCAGGAGCCGACACCTAACAAGCATGAACGAGGGCTGGCGCTGCCAGAATGCTCTCCTGCTACTGCGCCGGCGCTCAGGACGCGGACCTTGGGCTCCAGCGCAGACTGCTCGCACGCTGTGCTCCTCAAACGCACTCCGCGCGCGGGCCACCGCCGGTCGCAGACGATCGTCGCGGCCGGCAATCTTGAGCTGCAGCAGCTGCAGCGCCTGATGCAGATGGAAGTGCTCAGGCACGACCTCGAGTCCAAGAGCAAGGAACTCGAGGAGTCCCAGGAGGAGGCGCACCTCGCCGCGCTCATCGGCCAGTCGCTGCTGCAGCGCACCGAGGAGATGGGTGCCGAGATCGAGTCGACCGCGATCGAGGTACGGTGCTTAGTCTAAGCTTCTTTGGCCAGAGGTCTGGTATTCTGTATGCCTCTCGTGGCTAACGCTGAAATTGTGATTCGGGGACTTTTAACAGCTGCTGAACCGAGCTGAGAACGCTGAGCAAGAAGTCAAAGTACGCGTTGTCGTGGAATGAATGAATAGAGAGGCTCCTAATCAAAGCTAACCTTGTGAATGGTTACTTCTATTGTTGTTGTGGTAGGTCCTCGAAGCGAAATTATCGAAGGCGTACAGCCACATCCGCTCGATGGAGGTTGCGAAGGCGAAAACCGTCGACGAGTCGGACGATATATCCCAGGAAATCGAAACTCTGAGGTAGTCCGTGCCGCTGTGGATTTGTAGCAGTCTCATCCAGCCATTTCTCCTAACGCAAAGTGTTCTTTTGATTGGCATAATAGAATCCGGATGCAAGCTCTCAAGACCGAAGTGGCCAAAGCGCACATCGAGACTCAACACATTCGCTCGGGAAAGGATGACGTGGACGAAGAGCTCGAATCTACGAAGGACGTGCTCGCGAGTCTTCAGTCGGCGCACGCACGACTGCTAGTGGAGTGGCATGCGCAGGAGAAGCGTGTTCAAGAGGTGCGTGCAAAGCGTTGATCTGATTGTTGATCCTCCCAGTAGAATTGTGGACCTAAGTCCGTCTGTTTGTCTGTGCCAGCTTGAGGCGGGAGAGCGCTACAACCTCGAGCACATCTCGCGGCTCGAGATCGAGAATCAGTCGATCTGTCTGCAGCACCGCCTGCAAGATCGCAAGGAGAAGAAACTGGTCTCGGAGAACGAGTGCATGGCCTCCAAGATGATCTCGCAGACGCACTTGATGCGCGACTTTGAGACAACGAAGCGCCAGCTGGAGAAAACGGTAAGCGAACAAACAACAATAACGCTGTACATGACTGGTGGTATTGTCCATAACCAGCTTTGTCTTCTCTGTGAGTTAGATCGAGGGGCTGAATGCTGAACTGGATGATCTGAAAGACGCGTTCGTGGCGGAGCAGCTCCGGGTTTCGCATCTCACCAAGCTCAACAAGGTACACACCACCAAATTCTTCAACAATGCTGTGATTTTTACTCTAAATCGAGAGCTGACATTGTCATATGTGCGCTGTGTTGCTTGTTAGGAGCTGCAAGACCGTGTGGACGAAGACGGGAAACCAGAGGAAGCCCGAGCCAATATCGGCAGCCCAAACTCGTCGGCGAAGCTGCGTCGCGGTTCGCTCTTCTACGAGCTCTCGATGCAACTCAAGGAGGAAATACGCCAGTCCATCCAGCCAGCAGCACAACAGCAAGACCAAACAGCAAACCAGTCGTTCTCACAGAAGAGCAGTCCCGATGCCAGCGCTGTGAAGCTCCTCCCAGCAGGTCATCTCAACAATGTTCCAATGCTCAATTTAGCGCTCAACCTTGATGACAACAACACGGATGCGAGCGACAATGTCAGTGACGAAGACGATGAGATCAAGCTCTACTTTGCCACAGGCAGCAGCAACGGCAACAGCGGCCAGCAGCAGCGGTCGCTGGACGAGCATGACATCCTGAAAGAGGTCCGCTTCGCTGCTGCCTCCTCCTCCTCGCTGTCGTTCAATCCTAGCCACTCAGTGTGCAACTCTCCTTTTCGCAATGCTAGCAGTTTTTCATGCTGACCGCCGCGGCCGTCAAGATCGCCGGCGGGGGCCTGGGCAACGACACGTGCAACATTTTGAACGAGGTACGATCTCCATGATATCTCTCGAAGGTGTTGTGACTCCTTGTACTGATTGATGACGGTTGTTTGTGTTGACAGGATCTCTATGAGGAGGCCATGGACGAGGGGATCACGTTCGATCAGTTCCACAAGTGGCTCGAGTGCCGACTGGGAGGCGAGCCCGAGCTCAGCATCGAGAAGAAGATTACTTCTTCCGTCAGTGCCCAGCCGCCTCGTCGATTCACCAGAGCCTTTTAGGCTGGAGCTCACGTGGCGAAATGGCATCCTTCATAAGATCTACAGTGCCCAACGACACCACCACACACTACAAATTAATGACATGATGAATACGAACAACGGACGAGGCAATACGGATGCATCTGTGTGTTCTT
This sequence comes from Globisporangium paddicum, assembly GCA_023334015.1. Classification (NCBI taxonomy): domain Eukaryota; phylum Oomycota; class Peronosporomycetes; order Pythiales; family Pythiaceae; genus Globisporangium; species Globisporangium paddicum. Next base: position 18,046 of record JAASFV010000300.1, read on the forward strand.
TTGTGTTTATAAGGCTATTCATGTACTGCATGCACGTGGGCAGAGAGCAGAAATGTGTCACTCTACTTGCGCAGGTGCTTGAGGATCGCATCGAGGTCGTCGCGGTGCTCCGTGATGAAGTTGCGGCCCTCGCGCTCGATCACCTCACCCTTATCGTTGAAGAAGATGAGCGTCGGCACGGTCTTGACGCCGTACTTGTCGCACAGGTCGGCCTTGAGCAGACGCTTCTCGTACGGGAGCGCGAGCCACGGCATATCGGCGTAGTACTCGGCGAACTTCTCCTCCTCGCGGTCCGAGGACACGAGCACGATCTCAAAGTCCGGGATCTCCTGTTCCTTGACCTCGTCGTATACGAGCTCGAGCAGCGGCGTGAACTTGCGGCATGGCGGGCAGTACGAGCCCGAGAAGTAGAGGCCGACGATCTTCTTGCCGCTCAGCGCCTGCGCCGTGGGCACGACGCCGCTGGTCTTGGTCACGAGCTCGTTCTCCAGGAGCGCTTCCATCTTGTGTGCGTTGCTGTGTGTCTTGTTACCGAGCAGGTCGATTGGAGAATGGCAGGCAGAAGACGTGTGGTGGTGCGTCTCGTGCTCGTCCTTGTCTGATTGGTGTTTCATTTTTCGCTCTTTTTTTTGCGGGAAATGTGATTACGGGATCATTTTTTTGGCGGGAAGTGAGTTGATTGGATGAATTGGGTAGAAGGACCTCTGTACAAGAAACCGGCCACTCCTTGTACAAGGGATTTTGAGTGGCATCATCCGCGCACCTCATCGTGATTGGGAGGACAAGACAGCGAGGCAGGGGCAGAGAAGGTGGGTGGGACAAGTGGACACGCTGGTCTATGGTGGTTGCCCATGTCGCAGTCATTATCATGCAGTTACTGCCGAGTTTCGCTCACTCACCGTTGTGCGAGCTTCCTTGTGTTTGCTTTGTAGACGAATCTGGGTTCTCCAGCCTCGCTATTGCATATTGAAGCCCAATGAGCGACTGCACGTTATGGGGACCGTCTCACATTAACCGTACATGGCCATGGCTCAACCGTAACATGTCGGCTTCTTCACAGCTCTCAATCCTTCCCTCATTGATGCATTTCGGCTGAAGCTGTGAGACCAAAGAGCTCCCCAAGACAAGCCCAAGACACGATTATCATGCTGCGCTCGTTCATCCTCGCCTCTGTTGCTGTTGCCAGCGTGAGCGTCGCCGAGATGCCAGTCGCGACCGCTGAATCCCAGGACAGTCCTACCATGAAAGCGGTCGCCATGGAGTGCATGCCTGGCATGAAACTTACGGGCGAGAAGGACGTGCTTAAGCAGCCACCGGCCCACGAGCAGTACTACGGCGATGATGGATACGGCGATGGCGGCGGCGGTCCGTCGTCTGTCGTCACGACTGGGAGCTCGTACTCGTACCGCTACCGCTTCTCGTACTCGTACGGGAACACTGTCCGCTACGGTTGGCGCTACCCACTCACCTACTGGAACGCCTACGGACGCAACATGTACGGCGACGGCTGCTCGTTCGACCGCGCGGTGGGCGACTACTACTACTGCTAAACGAGCGAGCGATGCGCTGTGCTGTCGGACCACCAAGAGCTATAGCAGTACTGCTATTTTCAGGAGTCAACAGTCCAAGAGCTACATACTTTGAGGAAATAGTTGATACTGTAGTGTGTATGTTGTTGAACGCCAGTAACTTTTGATAATTTGTTGGCAAGTGCCTCAGTGGACATGTCCGTGTGAGCGTTGACTATGAGCTCTGCTAACGGGGCGCCCATGTAGTGCGAACCATTGTTGCCAGGTGCTTCCTTGAGGCCTGACGTCCACCCACTTGAAGGTGAAGAAATGGAGGGAGTCAATACTATGTAGCTGTTTAAACAGTTTGTAGCGCCTGTGAGAGGCACAAGAGCGTGAAAGTGGGGCTTGTAGCTATTTGAAATGAAGTGGGTTGACTGGCAACGCACTTGGAACTCGCAGGCGTGATCTTGGCTGGTGCTGTGTGCAGACTTCAAATCTGTAGGCCATTCGCGTGGCAGTGGTTCGATTCCACCTCACCTGCGACTTTTGTAGCCCAAAGCGCACACTTGACCTGATTTCAGTATACTAAAATAGCCAACAAGACATCATTCTTCCGCGTTGAAAACAACAAGAGTGACGAAAGTGTTCGCGAACTTCAAGTGTACTTAACCGAGCGTACCTATTAAAAACAAAATCGTTCCTATTCGCCTCGTGATTGGCTGAAAACAACATTATGCATTCTCATTGGCTGAAAAGCATTTTCAACTTGCAAGTCATCACACACAAGAATGCGGACGAACGCCATTTGACCACCTCACAATTCCTCCAGCAGCTCCGTCCACAGAGCCAGCAGCTCAAGTCACCTCCGTCCGCTTCGCTCCGCCATGTCCGCGCGCCCGCTCACGCCCGAGCAGCTGCTCTCCCCTGTGCCGTCGGACATCTCGATCAGCGATGCGATCGCGCCGCTGCCCATCAGCGACATCGCCGCCGCCGCCGGCATCGTATGTCAGATTGATTCGTTCAGTGGGGTGGACTGATAGTTGACCGTGTGTTGATGTGTTGTTGTGTGTAGCTCCCGTCCGAGGTGATCCCGTACGGCGTGACCAAGGCCAAGATCTCGCTCGCGGTGCGCGACCGCCTCAGTGACGCGACCAATGGTAACTACGTCGTCGTGACCGGCATCACGCCCACGCCGCTGGGCGAAGGCAAGAGCACGACCACAATCGGGTACGGATAACTCCATATGAACTTGTATCACTCTCAGTAATGGACTAACGGCTGTGTGCTCTTTGCTGTGGTATTTGGATGCCTATAGCATTGTGCAGGCACTCGGCGCTCACTTGAACAAGAAGGCGTTCGCCTGTATTCGCCAGGTACGACTGTGAAATACTGTACTGTGGCTGTGGTTCCATTGATACTGAGTATGTGTATGATCAGCCATCGCAAGGCCCGACATTCGGCGTCAAGGGTGGCGCGGCCGGCGGCGGCTACGCCCAGGTCGTCCCCATGGACGAGTTCAACCTGTACGAGCCATTCTCTTCTACCCTCCTTTATGAGATAATGTTACTCTAACGGAACTTCTCGTGCTTGCAATAGGCACTTGACGGGCGACATCCATGCGATCACGGCCGCGAACAACTTGCTGGCTGCTGCGATCGACACGCGCATGTTCCATGAGTCGTCCCAGAAGGACAAGGCGCTCTTCAACCGCCTGTGCCCTCGTGGGAAGGACGGCGCGCGCAAGTTCGCGCCCGTGATGCTCACGCGGCTGGAGAAGCTCGGCATCACCAAGCTCTCGCCCGATGACCTCACAGACGACGAGATCTCGCGGTTCGCGCGGCTCGACATCGACCCCGACACGATCACGTGGCAGCGTGTGCTCGACGTGTGCGACCGCTTCTTGCGCCAGATTGTCGTGGGTGTGGCCCCCACGGAGAAGGGCAAGACACGCACCACGGGCTTCGATATCTCCGTGGCCAGCGAGATCATGGCCATCCTGGCACTGACCACGAGCCTCAAGGACATGCGCGCCCGCCTGGGGCGCATTGTTATCGGCCTCGACCGCAAGGGCGAGCCCGTGACCGCGGACGACCTCGGCGTTGGCGGTGCGCTCGCCGTGCTCATGAAGGACGCGATCCAGCCGACGCTCATGCAGACCGTGGAGGGCACGCCTGTGTTTGTGCACGCGGGGCCATTCGCCAACATTGCGCACGGCAACTCGTCGATCATCGCGGACGAGATCGCGCTCAAGCTCGCAGGCGAGGACGGCTACGTGGTCACGGAGGCCGGCTTTGGCGCCGACATTGGCATGGAGAAGTTCTTCAACATCAAGTGCCGCACGAGCGGCCTCACGCCTCAGTGCGTCGTGCTCGTCTCGACGATTCGCGCGCTCAAGATGCACGGCGGCGGCCCGAACGTCGTCGCTGGCCAGCCTGTGAGTCCATGAAGTCATCCTTGACTGTGTGATTGTGAGGGCCTGAGCTGTTAGTATTGACATTGTGATTGTTGACATCATACCTTGCCTTGTAGCTTGACCCCGTGTACGTGGACGAGAACCTCGAGCTTTTGGAGAACGGCTGCGCCAACATGCAGCACCACATCCGCAACGCGGTGAGTCATCTTCCTTTCTTCACTCGCTGGAAATGAGTGGCTGGGCTCGGTACTAAATCTCGCCACTGTTGATCGCTGGCAATCCGATTAGCTCAAGTTCGGCGTGGCTGTCGTCGTGGCCGTGAACGTGTTTGCGACCGACTCTGCCGCCGAGATCGAGCTCGTGAAGGCCAAGGCGCTCGAGGCCGGCGCTACGGCCGCCGTAGAGAGTAATCACTGGGCGCTGGGCGGCAAAGGCGCCGTGGACCTCGGCCGCGCGGTCATTGAGTCGTGCGGCAAGATGCGCGCGCAGGGCAGCCCGTTCAAGTTTCTCTACCCGTTGGACATTGGCATCGCCGAGAAGTTTGAGATTATCGCCAGTACGTCACCATCATATCTTCCCCTGTATCTAAAAAAACCTGGTGATCGCTTGAGCTCACTTGTCGCTTGTGTCTTCTTGTTGCCAGAGCAAATCTACGGCGCTGCGAGCGTCGAGTTCGCCGATGAGGCCAAGAAGAAGCTTGCAGTGTACTCGGCGCGCGGCTATGGCAACCTGCCCGTGTGCTGCGCCAAGACGCACCTGAGTCTGAGCACGGACCCGACCGCCAAGGGCGTGCCCACGGGTTTCTCGGTCACGGTGCGCGACGTGCGTGCGTCCGTCGGCGCGGGTTTCGTGTACCTGCTCTGTGGGGACATGATGACTGTGCCTGGACTGCCGACGCGCCCGGGCTTTTATGACGTCGACCTCGACGTCGAGACCGGCAAGGTCATCGGGCTCTTCTAACCGGCTCCTCCAGTCTTCTCTCTCTCTCTCTCTCTCTCTCTCTCTCTCTCTCTCGTAAGCGACTGTGATGCGCACGCTCGTGAGGGTTAACCAAACAACAAAGCAAGAGTCTGTCTGTCCAATGGTACATGTATAACCTCTTGAAGCTTGAGCAGCTTGGATTGACGTGTGTGTGTATTAAGAAGCTGGTGCAGTGCTGGTCGTCGCGTTCACCGCGTCGCTCTCGAGCGGCACCTCCATGCGATTGTTGAGGAAAGTCTGCCAGTGGTAGAACTGCTGGCTGTGCACAAGCGTCATGAAGTCCTCGCGTTGGATCATCTGAGCATGGTTGAAAGTCAAGCCACATAGCCTTGTAAGCGATAGGCTCGTAGCAATAGACGGGTGTGGGGTAGCTCACTGTACCTGGCGGAAGCGCTCGTCGTCCAACATGTCGAGGAACGCGAGAGCGTGTGGGTAACTTTTGAACGCAGCAACAAATACAAGTGGGCGGTCATGCATGCGAAAGACAGTCCAGTAACTATGAACGACAACAGACAAGAAGAGCACGTACACGATGTACTTGGCGTACTGAGGCTGTTTCCAGTACTTGAGGTACTGCAGGTAGTTCATGAACGCCGGGTTGTCAAAGTACCGGTTGATCGCCAGGACTACATCCAATAGTGAAGACACACATGTGAGTTGTTAGCATCCATCGTGCGCCACTCAAAGAGACCAAACTACGACGACGCACAGTTTAAATAGGAGGGGCTTGCGAGACACTGGATGAACTCGAGCTCGATCTGGAAGCGGATGTTGTTGGACGGCACCTCCACGTTCGGCAGCGGCGCCGCCGCGGTCGCTGAGCCTGCCTTTGCTGCCATTTTCCGTTCTGGAAATGCACCAGAAAATATTTGTGTTACATTGCTACAAAATCCAGGAAAAGGTTCTGCAACATATTTGTTTGTAACATCTTCTTTAGCATAGGGCGGTCTATAATATACATAGGACCATCTATAATATAGACGGCCCTATGTATTCTATTTCTATTCTAAAAAAAACTGCTGTCAGCCACCTTTGTTGTATTTTGCAGCAGCCGTCGCCAACTGCTATCTTTCACGTCAAAATGGGTTTTAAGAAACTGGCTCTGACGTTTTGAGTCAAAATCATAGCAAATCAGGAATGAGATTCCCAATCCGAAATTGGGTTTTCCGGGCCAAGGATTGTCGAACAGAACTATCTAATCTATTAATACAAACAGCAAGATAAACAGTAGAAACAGGCTCAAGTAAATCCTTTTCTGGTGTGAAAGTGGCATGTTGCAGCATCTATAATCGAGCTACATCACATATGTAGCATGAGTCACTTAGTGCCTAGTGCTACAGTACGTGTGTAACTCATTCCACTCAAATCACCCACCGGTTTCAGTGCGTGACGGAAAATGGCGACGGCACCCGCGCGCAGGCTCGCGCTGACGCTCGCGCGCAGCGGCTCCAGACCAACTCCTGCCGCCGTTGGTCTGGCGCTGCTGCGACGTGGCAACACTGCGTTTGTTGCTGACGTCTCAACTCTCCATGCCAGCGCTGCACCTTTAGTGGCGTCGGCCGCCCACAACGACGCGGCTCCGCGCGAGTTGAAGTTGAATGCGGTCGTCGGGGACAACTCTACGCGTGCTGTGGCGCTAACTGCTGTCGCAGTGGTTGCTCTTGTGGGTGCGTCGGCAGCCTGTGTGGGTCGTGACGCGCAATGCGAGGGCGCGGTGCTGAGTCACCAGCTGCGCAACCCGCGAGACACCCGCGGCCACTACGCCCTGTTCAACGAGATCGGGCGCGGAGGTAAGAAACTGTACAAGGACTGTAGTTGTGTAGTACTTACTCAACCTTACTCATCCACGCGCGCACACTAAACCGTGTTTGCTGTGAACCCCACTGCTCTTTTACATGCGTTCTCACCAGGTTTTTCGGTCGTGCGGCTTGCTGTCGACACGGAAACAGACCAGGTAAATTTAATGCTTTTTCACGAGAGTATACGGGACTTTTGATACCGCTAAGTGCAATACTGACGAATCATCCCCTGTTGATGGATTTGCATGTAGCTGCTGGCGGCCAAGATCTTTGACCCAAAGTTCTGCTCTGTGGAAGACATCCAGGACGAGGTGAGAGGCTCGTGCATTGCGATTTAGCTCATGATGTGGTTGCTAACCAGACTTCATTTGTGCAAATCTGTAATTACAACAGATCGCAACGCTTCGCCACCTGGGAAAGCACCAGAACATTCTGTCGCTGCACGATGTGCTCTTCTTGAAGAACGAAACGATCATGTTCACGGACCTCGTGCAGGGCGGCGAGCTCTTTGACTACATTGTCGACATGGTATGTGATATCATTTCCTTGTTGCATCTGTGCTTGGTGACTCACTTGTGACTTTTTTGTTGGTATATTTATTGTGAAAATCAGGGCTCGGTCTCGGAAAAAGACGCGAGTCGCTTGCTGCGCGACGCCTGCCGGGCGCTGGAATACATGCACTCACGTGGGATCTGGTACGCCACGTGTATTGTCTTTAGCATGAGTGAATGATTGGTCGTAAGGCAGAGACATTATTTATGTGTATGTATCTTGTCCAGTCATCGCGATTTGAAACCTGAAAACGTCTTGCTCTCGAATCAAAGCCCAGACGCTGACATCAAAATTGCGGTACAATTCCTGTGGCCATGCGTCTTCGACAATATAGTTGCAATGCATGGATGAGAGGTAACCCTGGTGGCTCTTGCGTGTTGGGGCAGGACTTTGGGATGAGCAGGAAACTGCGCAATGGCGAGAAAGTGTTGGAAGAGCATCCGAACGGGACAATGTACGTGCTGCTGTTATCTGCCAGTGCTCCACATTGATTCGGTTGAGTTTGACTTTGTGAGGCTTGCTTGTTGAACTTGGTGGTGGTGTTATGTGTAGTGCGTACTGGGCTCCAGAGATCATCAAACGACAGCCTCAGGATTTTGGCGTGGATATGTGGGCCTTTGGCGTTCTGGTAAGGGTGTCAAGAGGAGAATTAGTAGTCATCATGTTATCGAATTTCCCTCACAAATGTTTATGCTAATTGGACAGGCTTACATTACTCTCACCGGAGTACACCCTTTCGATCCGAAAGGCGACAAGTCCGATGCAGAAATCATACGAGAGATTGCGAAAGGGACCTACGACGGTGAGTTCAGAGTCAGCTTGTATTGCGATTTTTTGCTTTGAGACGGAGAATCTGATGCACTTGTCTTGGAACACAGTAAAGAATCCGTGGTACCGAGACCTCTCCGACGAGGCAAAAGAGTTCTTGACTCGCCTGCTGAACCCTGATCCTTCGGCTCGCCTGACTGCGAATGAGGCGCTGGCGCACTCCTGGCTGAAGGGGAACACAACGTCCATGGAGCCTCTCTTAGACGGACATGGGGAACGACTACTTTCGTTCCAGCGACTTCAGCATCTTCGTGCGAATATCCTTGCAGTAGTCATGACGACCCAACACACCAAGTTTGAGAAGACCGAGATTGGGAAAGGTGGCAACCAAGTTCCTCGAACAACCACAGTCAACATGGAGATGTTCAAAGATACCTTTGCCCTTTTCGACAAAGACGAGTCTGGGGGCATTGACCGCGACGAGCTCGAAGGAGTGATGCTAGCACTGGGCCAGCATCTCACACGGTACGTTTGTACCTGTTGATGTTGTGACTGTTGTATTTGCCGTCCGACTTACCAACGATTCTTATTTAATTTGTAGGGCGGAAATTGATGCGATCATGCGCCAAGCCGACATCGATGGCGACGGCAAAATCTCTTTCATGGAGTTTGTCAGCATGATGAACCAGCGCCTGTTCCGCTTGTACGTGCCGACGCACAAATCGGTATTCATATGGTTGGCATTGCTCACACTATCTTGTTTGATTTCAGGGGCGAGTTGACCGAGGCCGACTTGAAATCAGCCTTCGATGTGAGTCCACGTACTCGTTGCTTTGAGCTTTCGTACTGCATAGATATTGTTGTTATTAGATCTTTATCTTAACAATTTGCCTTCATTTCCTTTTCAGATCTACGATACGAACCACGACGGCTTCATTTCCAGCTCGGAGTTGGAGTATATGATGCATCTATTGGGCAAGCGCAAGTTCTCAAGTCACGAGATCACTTGCATCATCGAGGCTGCTGACACTAACCACGATGGGAAGATTGACTACCAGGA
>JAASFV010000301.1:0-27126 GCA_023334015.1 Globisporangium paddicum
GGTACGATGGACATGGCTATCTTCGTGCTCTCCAGTCGGGCTCTCGTCGCCGCCATTCTCGCTGCGAACGAGCTCGGCGTCACGGCCCGCGTCGTCTGTGACGCTCAGGAGCTTAGCAGCCAGCATTGCCTTGCCCACCTCCTCGTGACAGCGGGTATACAAGTGCGTGCAGCGGGCAACCAACATGGCTCGCTACACCACAAGTATACCGCCATCGACGGGACAACTCTACTAAGTGTCAATCAACTGGTCGCTATCTGGAATGGAGCGGAACCACGAGAACTTGATTGTTCGCAAGGATGGTCCGCTCCCTGTCGAGTTCAGCATGAACTTTGCGACTTTGTGGGCGATCTGGAGTCGACCATGGCAGCCACCAGCCACACCGACCCCCGCGCGCCGCTTCGGATCATAGTTTCACAAGCCAGCAGCATTCACATGTCAGCCGTTCTTCTCGTCTCATTTGTTTTTACTGTGTAGCTTTGTAACCCGGAATCAATCGATCCTCCTTTCTTCACAAGTTCTTTGTGCTGCGCAAGAACAAGCCAACAGCAAGCACACGCAAAAGCCACGCGACAAGACCAATACGACCACCAGGAGTTCGCCAGCAGTGACGACGACGGGCCTGGACGTGCGCGAGTTGCTGATCCTCGAGCGACAGCGCAAGATGAACAATATCTTACTCTTCGACCAGCTCCAACCAAACAAGTTGCGCGGCTACGTCGTGCTGACCGCCAAGGCGCTGCACCCGCCTCACACACGCTTGTAGCCTCAGCTCCACGACCAGCAGCACCAGTTCTACAGCCAGCGAGGGCGACGACGACGATGAGGATGATGACCAGTGGAAGTCGCTGTTGCCCAGGCTACAGCTGACCGCCCGGTACAACCAGCAGCCGTTCTTCGCATCGGCCGAAGAATGGCGCCTCCCCAGTAATGAGAGCTTGGCGGCCTGCAACACGACCTCGCGCACCAAGTGCTCCCTCCCGACGAACGGCAGCATGACATCGGCGTCGAGCTGCAGCAGCACGAGATCGCTCTCGTCCTCGATCGCCAACAGCAAGAGCTCCAAGCGCAGCAAGATGTTGCCCTCGGTCTCGTCCTCAGCCATCCTCAGCTCTCGCGCGACTTGCGCACGGTCGTGCTTCTCGAACAGCAGCTTCGTCTTGCACACGGTCGTGCAGTCTTGCTGCTTGCTGCTCACGGCGTCTACGGCAGCAACGACCAGGTTACGACGCCACAAACCAGAAAACCTTCGTCGCGAAAGAAGTTGGCACCACTCCCATCGCTGCGCCGCGATCGGCACACCATTGAGCCGGAGTACAAGGCCGCGTGCGAGAACTTTCTCGCCGTCAACTCGGACGTCGAGATGATACCCACACAGGCACCTGCGCGAGCTGATGGCTGCCGGAATCAAAGTGTGTGTCAAGAAGTCGCCATTGAAGGCGAGAGAAGACGAACCTGCATCGTGGATGTTGCACGATAAAAACCTCATCTTTGATGACCACAAGATCTGGTTGGGCTCCGTTGACCTCTCCAAGAAGGGATTCAAGAGCGGAGGGACTGTGCACATATTCGAAGCGCCAGGTTCAAACGTGATCAAGTCCAATTTCCGTGAGCAAGTGGTATCGTTCATGGATCTGAAGGTGGAAGACGTCACCGACTACCAGTGCGAGTCGTGTGCCTCGGCACTGAAGAAGTGCAAAGCGTTGACGTCGAGTGATTGAGTATGTATCTCTATTTGGTTGGTTGCACTTAAATTTTCAAAAAATGTGAGACTGTTTGTTTTCAACGGTGACCCACCTCGAAGAGCTCTCAACCTGGGACTTCGTACTCTGACGCTCCATTACTATAACTTATAACCACTCAATGGCCCATCTGGCGACGGAACTCGGCGAGTTCTTCCTGGTACCGCCGCTCGCGCTCCTCGCGCTTGAGCTTCTCGGCCGCAGCCTGCGCAACGCGCTGCTCTCGTTCCAGGCGCGCGGCGTCGGTGAGGCCGATGGGCTGCTCGTCCCACTTGGGATGCGGAGGTTGTTGTGGCTGGACCTTTGCGACGGGATCAAACTCGGAGAACGTGTACTCGTTGGCCACAGTAATGCTGTTCCTGTCAGTCGCGTGGAGCTTGAGCGATGACAGGTGCGTTGGCCTGGGCTTCTTCTGTGTGGAGGATGGTTGGTCCTGTGACATGGGGAAGACCGTTGTGGAGAAGCTTGGGATCGACGCCTCGCCGCTGTCTTCATTGCTGGTCTGCAGTGTCCAACACAAACAAGAATGTGTCAATCTCAAGAATGTCTACACGAGATGGACATTTGGATGTCTGATTGTCCACGTCAGTTGGGCACTTCGGAAAACAGAATCAGACCATACACGTACCTCTGGGAGATCGAATGCATTAGGAAGCAGCGGCGACTCCACGTAAGATTCCTGTCGTAAAAGCGTTCCATTCCCATTGCGGAGCCGTGGTAGGTTCACCTGCGACGGCGCCGAGTTGAGCACGCGCTTCGACACTTTCAGATCTCTGCAAGCAGTGTCAAGCGGGGCTGTGTGGATAGCTCGACCCACCGGGTTGGTCTGCGACGATCTGAGCGCCTTTACCGGCTCCTTCTGCTTCACAAATGGGTGCTGCAGCAGCTCTAGCGCACTGGGGCGCAGCACTGGGTCGATCTCAAGACACGCTGTCACGAACGACCGTGCGTCGTCTGAGAGCTCTCCTGGGAGAGTTGGGAGCGCCTCGAGGTTGGCCACGTAGTAAAGCAGCGAGATCTGTGAGTCGAACTTCTTGTCGCCCCAGAAGGCCAGACCTGTGAGCAGCCGCAGCACGGAACAACCGACGCTCCAGATGTCGGACTTGCGGCTGCGACTTGACTGCCTGATCACCTCAGGCGCCATGTAGTTGGGCGTGCCGCGCATCGACTCGTTGTTCACGGTCGTGCTCGAGCTGATGAGCCGCGAGGCGCCAAAGTCCGCAAGCTTGACGGTGCCGTGCTGGTCCACGAGGATGTTGGATGGCTGGTCCAGGTGGATAAGACACGGGCTGTCATTCTCAGTTGGACACCCTACATAAGGAGGAGGTATGGCTTGCTAATACAGGTGCTGCACCTTGATGTCATGGTGCACAATGCTCTTGGAGTGGAGGTAAGCGACACCCTGGAGGATCTGGAGCGCAAAGCGGCGCACGATCGCCTCGTTGCCGCCATACTTCTTGCGGTTCTGTTCCAGGTTGCCGCCGGGGACCCATTCCTATAGTGTGACAGCAGAAGCAAAAACGTGTCCATCTCAGTTAGACGGCCCGCCCACCAAGCGACCTTCATATAGTAGGCATACACGCACTGTGAATATGAAAAGCTTCTTGGCGTCGTTGTCCACGTAGCTGCCGAGGTATTTCACGATGTGATCGTCGCGCAAGGAGCGTAGCAGGTCCACCTCGCGTGTCGCGTTGCTGATGTCGGCATCGTTCTCGTCGGCGATCAGGATCTCCTTGACGGCCATGAGGCCCCCGGTGCGCTCGTCTCGAGCCAGATAGACCTGTTAATATAGGTACACGAGGGTCTTATAGGTCAGGCTCACTTTCCAAGTAGTAGACAGTCAGAGCTTAGACGCACCGTGCCGTAGCTGCCCGAGCCGATCGAATCGCCTTTCTTCCACTCGCCGATCTCGTCCTCAAAGTCGTCCTCGTAATACTCGTCGTCGCTCCCGTCGCCACTCTCAGCCGTGCGCGGAGAGCTGATAATACTCGAGGCCGTGGTCATGTCCTGCTGCTGCCCAGACTCGAGATTTGTTGCTGTCGTGGCTGGGAAATCTGGTCCAAGGTCAACCTCGTCTTGCATCTCCTCAAGTGAGCCAATGATTGCCTGGACTGGGGACGAACTCGGGCCGCCACGCTTGCCCCAGATGCCACCGCCGCTGCCATGATTGATCCCAGGCAGCGAGTGCGCGCGCTTCTTGGGCTGCTCTGGCTTGTCCTGCAGGCCAAGCGCCGTCTTGGCGAACTCCTGCAGGCTGCGATTGAGCGTGACGGTCGCATTGCCACCGCCAGAGCCGACCAGGGCTTCCTTCGCGAGCTCGGAGCGCACTTGATCCACACGGCTGTCTGAGTGGCGTGTCGAGGCGCCTGTGGTCGTCACGAGCGAGGTGGAGCCGAGTTTCGAGACGCCGCTGCCCATGAAGTTGCAGTCGATGGGAGCGAGACGAAGAGAGTGAATGGCATGTTCCTGGGCTCTTTGGACACTGGGAGAAAACGAGACAAACTCTCTCCTCTTCGATCTTATCCTCACAGGCCTCGTCTTCGTTAGCGAACACGGGACTGGACGAACGGCTGACTTGACAAGGTTGTCTATTTCTGGTGGCGACGCGACTGTCGTCACGTGCTGTGAAAACAAAGTTGCCTCGTCATGAGCGATTGCCATTGTGAATTGAGCTTAATACTTCGTTGGCATCGTGCGATGCAGTTGAGGTCGCTCGCTTATGAGCTTGTCGACCTGAGTCTTCATTGCCTCGGTAGCAAATGGCGAATATGTCTATTTTATGTCTAATATAGGGTCAATAATGGAGGTATAAACACCTACTTGAGTGGTACAATAGTTTTGCCTTTCAATTTTGCCTTCCACCACAGACGACGAAAATGAAGCTGCAGAGCACCACCAGTCCGCCGCGCACCCCAGCTGCGCGGAGGCTGCCGCTCACGAAGGACGGCAAGAAGCGACGCCGCCCGAAGCTCGCGCCGCGCTACTTGACGCCAGCGACCAATGGGGACCGGACACTGAATGCAGATGCGGCAGATGCAGCCAGCGCAGAGGAGAGCGTGGCGCTGCTGCGCGATGTGTTCACGACGTCGACGTGCCGCTGCTTCATCCTCAAGTCGTTCAGCGAGGCAAACTTGCATAAGAGCCTTAAGTACGGCATCTGGAGCAGCACGTACGCGCACAACATGCTGCTGGACCAGGTCTTCCGGAGCGACCTGGCGTCCGTGCGGCCCGTGCTCTTCTTCTTCAGGTACGGAACGGAGCTCCTCATTTGCTACCAGCCCAGGTCATGTTTAACGGTGTCTTGACCGTGTATGTTGCTCCCAACCTATCTTAGCGTGTGTGATACGCGTCACTTCAGCGGCATCGCGCGCATGACGTCATGTGTTCGCACGGACGCGGCCTTCGAGCTCTGGGAGAAGCGCAAGTACGAAGGGTTCTTTCACGTCGAGTGGCTGCTGGTGAAGGACGTGCCCAACCACGCGCTCACGGCCATCAAAATGAGCAACACGCCCTCGAAAAAGTCCATCACGTCCTGTCGCGATTGCGAGGAGGTGCTCTTTGATGAGGTGCGTCGAGTGACTGAGGTTCATCATTGCTGCCAGTGACTGACTGATGGATTGCTTGCTAATTCATATAGGCGAGCGAGTTCATTTCGATCTTCACCGAGTACTCGCACGCGACGAGCGCCTGGGACGACTTTGCGCACTTTGACGCGCTCCAGACGCAGTTGGAGGCCAAGCGCGGGCTTCCGCCAGCGGACGCCGACGAAGCGAGCTCGTACTTACGGCCGGTCCAGCTCAGTTAGAGATAGATAGAGAGCGATAATAGAGAGCATACCCACCCGTGCGATTTTAAAGAGCTCGCCAAGCTCAACGTGAGAGAAGTTATGAGAGTCTCTGTAACTTTGATCTGTGTCAGGGTGGACCATGAGAGCTTCATTCTCCAATCGACCGATTTCACGTCATCGTGAGCTGCTCGTCCAGAGAGAGAGAGAGAGGAATAGAGAGCACGTACTTCGAAGTAGAGGTTCACTGAACACTCGTGCAGCATTTATGCTTGCTTCAACACGAGAGAGCATTAGAGGCCCAGTCTTCATGGACCACCGCAATGGTACAATGGTGCATTGGTCAGTGCGATAGCCTCATGTGAGCTGCTCGTGCTCCAGACATATCTCCCCATTACAAGAACACGTGGGCGGACCTCTCCGTACAAGAACACCCTTTTTCGCTGATAATGATCTCGCGTGTCGCATCCCACATGTCGCGGGCGGGAAGAAGACCTCCTCCCAACTCATGGAGCCGACCGGAAACTGTCCCCAGCCGCTATCGGCTATCAGCAGCAAGCAGACCCACCACCAGTGGCTCGAGCGAGAAGCGAGTGGGACACCCGGGCGGCGACTAGAAGAACACGCGAGCGATGACCTCCTCGTTGGGTGGCTCGATCCACAGCAGGAGCCTGCGCAGCATCGCTGAGCACTACGCGGCGCTCGAGACGCCCGCTGTCCTGGACGAGATGCGCGGCGTGAGCACCACGTCACTCGACGACGAGTTCGTGGAGAACGTGGACGACATCCACCACCTCGATGACAGCGTCAGCGATGCCAGCACGGACGTCGTGCAGCAGTTCCAGACCGAGTACGCGCTCGAGCGCGCGCGCGCCGCCCGGGACGCCGCGGCTGCCACGCCAGTGACATGGCGGACACGGCTAGATACGCAGGCGCCGATCCTCGTCGCGGTTACATTGGGCGCGTACTTTGGTGTCGGCGTGCGCGTGCTGCTCACCGAGTTCGCGCGGGCGCTGTCGTCGAAGCAGATGGAGCTGTTGCAGCTGCTGGGCTTTGGGTTCTTTCTGCCGAACGCAGTCGGGTGCTTCGTTATGGGGCTCGCGGTGCGCTGGAAGCCACTCTTTCGCAACCAGTTCACCGTGTACTTTACGGGCGTCTCGACGGGCTTTTGCGGCAGCTGCACGACGTTTGCGAGCTGGGACGTCGGCGTCGCTGCCATGTTCGTGCACGGCAAGTCGGTCAACGCGCTCATCGTGCTCTGCGTGCAGATCACGAGCGCGATCTGTAGCTTCCGGGTCGGCTATCATTGCGGCGACGGTGTCGTGCAGTACTTCATCAAGCGCATGTACCCGTTCCAGAAGCCGCCCGTGGACATGATGCAGCTCAAACTCGACCTGGAGCGCAACATCCGCAGTCTGCGGTCCGTCAAGGCGAACGACTTTGGGCAGCTCGTCTCCCGCCGCGTGAACGCGACCGAGCAGGCGCTCGTGACCTCGTACGACGCGAGCGCAGAGCTCATCTCAGAAATCGCGCAGGTCGAGCAGGACTTTTACCGCGTGACGCACCGCGGCCACGCATGGCTCGTCACGGGAGTCGTCGCCACTGTGCTGCTCTGGGTGCTCGCGTTCCTCAGTACCGAGGACAATTATACGCGCTCGCGGCTACTGGCGATCTGCTTTGGACCTTTTGGTGCGCTGCTGCGGTACCAGCTGTCGCTCTTCAACGCGCAGCCGCGATGCAAGAACTTCCCACTGTATACGTTCGTGCCGAACGTCGGCGCGTCGCTGCTCGCGTGTGTGGTCGAGGTCATTGGCAGCTCGATCGCGGCGCACCGCAGCGCGAGCGACGCGCCCGTGCGCACATTCGTGCTGCTCGGCGAGGGTGCGATCCAAGTCGGCCTGCTGGGCTCGCTCTCGACCGTGTCCACATGGGTCTGCGAGCTCGACGTGCTCTCGTCGCGCCGCGTGTACTACGCGTATCGCTACGCGCTCGCGAGCGTCGTAGCTGCTCAGTTCGTGAGTGTGTGTATCCTCGGTGTATATCAAGTGCAGCAGGCTAGCGCACCGCTGCTGCATTAGTTATAAGTCAGCAAAATGGTAGTGCAGACGAGATGTTAGTTGTCACTAGCGGGTTTGGCAGGGCAGGAACTGCGAGGAAGATTTATAACAAATACAGTACTGCCCGTGACCCCAAAGGTTGCCTTTTAGAATTGAATATGACGACTAGAGTCAATATGAAGAAGCGCTGCTATGCGGCGCAGCTTGTGATGGAGGACAGCGGGGACGAGGCCCCGTCTCACGACCGCCTCTCGCATGCGCATGCGCCCATGCTGCGCCAGTCGCGTCGCCACGGCGAGCTGAGCGTCAACGTGGAGCAGCAAACCGTGACGTTCGTGTACCCAAAGCATGGGAAACATATTTTCAAGCGCACGTTCCCGCAGCCGCTCAAATGCGTCGCCGGCAAGCAGGTGCTGCGCGTGTACTGCAGTCTGGGCAAGCGCAGGTTCATGTGAGTGTTGCTATGTAGCGTCTGATACGTGTATGTGTGGAGTGGTGCGTTGATGGACCCAGTGTAAGATACATGTTGAAGATTTGCAGTGGTGCTTGGGCTGCTGCGCACTGCATTCGTCTGCATGTTTGATACAATCGTTCGGTCGATACAGTGTGCTGACGAACTAAATGCGCTATGTGATTTGTACGTCATCGAAGGTTGCATGGGATTCAGTGACTCACATTCGCCTACGGCGTCATGTTTATCAATGCGGCAGGTGCCGCTTGCTTTCGCGTGAGGACGCGGTCGACTGCAGCGCGGCGTTCCAGCAGATTGGAGGTGAGCGCATGACAGTCCAGTGGCTTTGTTTTTTTTACCACAAGCAGGGTGTTATTGACATGAGAGCACTGCCATATAGTGAATGTGGTTTCTGTGGCGCCGTCCGACATCTTGCTGCGTGCGTCTGAGAACGCCGTCGCGAGCTGCCCCATGACCCCGCGGCTTCAAAATGGTACGAAGCGCATGCGTCGTGATTGCGAGGTCGTTATGCTACACGTAGCTGACGATATGTAATACCGTAGAGTGCCAGACAATACTCAACACCCTCCAGAGCCCAGCGCGTGCACATGAAGTGAGCGCATTCGCGGCCGCGTACCTGCGCTCAGACGCGCTGCAGCGCGACTCGGCCGCCATCACACGCGCGCTCTTCAACTGAGAATGCATTGCGAAAGCGGTCTATTTCCGTTAGTTATGGTAAAGTAAAGGCTATATTCAGTATTTACAAAAATTGAGTCGTAAAAAAACTTTTCTGGTTGGCGCCTTTTTTTTAGGGCAAAAGTTGCTCAGTATCAGCCGGAAGAAGAGCTCGGCGACGGCGACGTACGTGGCAGCATGGCACCGCTGCTGCTGCGATCGAGACGAGCACATGGACCACTGTACAGTACAAAGGCAGTTTCTGCTCTGCTGCTGGCGTCGCTGCTGTTGTTGTCTTTATTGCCACCTGTGAGCGCTGCGCTGAGTCCGCGATGGAGCAAGTATCTCGAGTCCGTCGGCTTCCACACTGGGCTCGCATGTGGGTGTCCAGCATCACTATCAACGGTCATGTATAAAGCGCCTACTTACTAATTCAAGCCTCTACATGAATGCCGCGCGTATGTATGTCTGTGTCTGTATGATATCAGACCAGTGCAGCTATGTGGAGAAGCCGTCGCAGTCTGTGCGTGATCACCTGCAAAGCCACCTAAAGGCGCAGGACCGCGCCGTGGAGTCCATCGTCGCAGCGATTGAAGCGTGGGAGTTTTCGTAAGCTGCCTTTGTGTTGTAATAGCTCGAATTGATATATGTTACTTGCACTGACTGGCTGTTTCATTGCTAGACGATCGTCGGAGAAACACCGGACGCCGCTGGTGCTCGCGATCACAGGACCGACAGGCACAGGCAAGACGGAGACGTCCAACCTCATCGCTGAGAGCCTCTTTAAGCGCAAGAAGAAGCTGCGCAACAGTGACAAGGAGGTGTCCTCGGGGCTACTTGTGTTTCGGTTCGTAACATGATTGTCAATGGTCGCGCGTTGGTCCAACAGCTCATCATATATTCGATCTGTCATGTGTTTGCTTGTGCTATAGGGGCGAAGACTTTAGCGATAATTTCACAAACCCAGTGACCGAGTATCACAACCAAATCAAGGCCAGGTATGCAGAATTCTTATAGCTCTCGAGCTGCTCGCTGTTTGGTCAAAGATATGCTCGTTAATGGTTGGCTGACATGCAACAACATTTCTGGTTAAAAACAAACTACAGACTCGCAGCTCACTTGCGCGAGTGCTCTGGGAACGCCGTCGTGGTATTTGACGAGGTGCAAAAGGTGATTCCGCACACGCTGGACGGTAGGATCTCTTATTCTTATACACTATGGAGACCGCGATGGATCAGGATTTTATTTAGAAAGCTAAAAAACGTGTGTGTGTCTTGCAGTGCTCATGGAAGCCATGAGCTCGCGCGCCCAGCTCTCGTATTATAAAGGCAGCGCTATCAAGACTCTCGACACGAGCAATGTGAGTAGCTGTTGTTCATTTTATTTATTATTGGCTGACTTATTAAGCCGACAGATTCGAATCCTTGCTGCAGGTGATCTTCGTGTTCGTCTCGGACATTGGCGTCGCTGAGATGGAGAAAGTGCTCATTCGGTACGAGTTCCGCGAAGATATTCCGATGGTCGCGTTTGAAAAAGTCGTCAAGGGCGCTCTCGACGAGCAGTGGAAGCGCCTGAACTTTGGAAAAGTGATCGACAAGGTACGAATTTGTTGGGTTTTGTATTCTTGACTGCCGTCTTGCGTGATACTTAAAGATTTGACTATGTGCTGGTTGGTGGTAGGTGATCCCATTCCTCCCATTCGAGCAAGAACACATTGCTGAGATCATCGCGCTCAAGCTGGAGCAGCTGGATGAAAACTACCGCAGCATCTACTGGCATCGTCTGTGGATTGACGTATGTGTGTGCTATCTGTTATGATGGCTCGCTAGCACGTTGCGCTACTGACGATTTCCCATGGACACTTGAACTTGACAGCCTGAGCTCCCGAATTACATGTCGAGATTGGACTCGATGCAGTACGAGATCCGGTCAGCGAAGGTCGATGGTAAGGCCGCTTCAGTGAAAATTTTCGCCAAGTACGGCGCGCGTAATGTCGAGACGGGGCCGATTCAGTTTCTCAAATCCAAATTGCTGCGCTCCATCCGGCCGTTCAACCCAGGTTCGTGGTCCTGACTACCAACCACATTGCAACATGCTGAGATACTAGTACAAGCTAACATTTGTGGGGACCATTGCCTTGTTTGAACTGAGTCTAGACGCTGAGATCCGGATATCGTTCGAGCCAAATGAGAATCTGGTGGTCATCACCTCTTGCACAGAAGAGAAGGCGGCGGACACGGAAGAGTTCACGGGCGTGAGCTGCGCCACCAAGTGGCAGGGCGCGTTTGAATAGAACGCTCCCAGAAAGAGAGATAGTACGTTGTGGATGTAGGCTGAAGAGAGCTCGCTGTTCGTGAACTGTGTGATCATCACCATTTGCATCTTTGACCAGCATGCCATTTTTCACTTCAACTTGACCTCTGAGACGAAAATGTTGTACGAAGGTTGCACGAACAGCCATGCGCCACCCAACAAGAAAGAAAGCGCGCATTTGAACCAACACGCAACCGTTAGGGCGCAAGAAAAGGATGACGACGGACGTGACGACGCGCCGCGTGCGCCGAGGCGGCCGCGGCCTCCTGCTGCTATGGCCGCTGCTGCTGCTGGGGTTGCTGCTAAACGCGGCCGTGTGCGTCCCGAGTGTCGCGGCGCTGGACATCCCGTGGCAGCAGTACCTCGAAGTGCTCGGGTTCTACACGGGGCTTGGCTGTGCGTTGCGCGTGTCTGTTTACATGGGGCTTGCCTTTCTGTGGTGGCTCGATAAAGCGTGTAAGCTCATGCACTAGTGCTGTTTGTACTGACTTGTGTACTGTGTAATGCGGCTACGTGTCTTTTGTTATGAGCAGATCAGTGCACGTTTGTAGAGAACCCGTCGCAGTCCGTTCGTAGCTACTTGCAGACACATCTAAAGGCCCAGGACCGCGCGTTAGAGTCCGTGGTCGCAGCGATCGAGGCCTGGGAGTTTTCGTAAGTGACGTAGCAGTGTTGGTTATACGTAACAGATGCCGTAACGCTAACCTTTTGCGTTATTGTAATGAAATATATAGACGAACCTCCAGCAAAGACCGGTCTCCACTGGTGCTCGCGATCACGGGACCCACTGGCACAGGCAAGACAGAGATGTCCAACCTGCTTGCAGAGAGTCTGTTTAAACGCCGCACACGCCTGCCCAACAGCGAAAAGCACATTGCATCGGGGCTGTTGGTCTTTCGGTACGTCTTATGATCCGATGTGAGGGACTGAATATCATGCAGTTGACTGATATGATGTTGTTATTGCAGAGGCGAGGACTTTAGTGACAACTTTACGAATCCCGTGACGGAGTACCACACACAGATCAAGACGAGGTGAGGGCGCTGGTTCGTTATTCTAATGAGCTGGTGGTTCATTATTTGCTAATGTGTTTCTGAATGGGTACAGATTAGCGGAACATTTGCACCACTGCTCTGGCAAAGCGGTGGTTGTGATTGACGAAGTACAGAAGGTCATTCCACACACATTGGACGGTACGGCGCGTGCATGCGGCTTGCGCTATATATTTTTTATAACTGACTGTGACGCTAAACAAATACGTTATTTTACTGCAGTTTTGATGGAGGCGCTAAGCTCGCGCGCGCAATTTACGTACTACAAGAACAGCATTTCCAGGAAAATCGACACAAGCAACGTGATCTTCGTGCTGGTGTCCGATATTGGCGTGGTCGAAATGGAGCACGTGATGATCCAGTACGAGCAGCGAGCGGACGTGCCCATGGCGACGCTCGAGAAAGTGGTCAAGTCGGCGCTCGACGCACAGTGGAAGCGCCTTAATTTTGGCAAAATGATCAACCAGGTGCGATGAAAGATCAAAGTGGAGAATATGGTGCTGATACAATAACCTAACATTGTTATTCTTTAAATCGTGTATGGATTTTCTTCAGGTGATCCCGTTCCTGCCGTTCGAACAGGAGCACATTGCCCAGATCATCACGCTGAAGCTGTCGCAGCTAGACGAGAATTACCGCGGCATCTACTGGCATCGACTATGGATCGAGGTACACTTTGACATCATTTTGATATGCCCTCACGCTGATTAAAGAATTGACAAAGTGTTGTCTTTGAAATAGGAGGGGATCGCAGAGTACATGTCCCGGCTCGACTCGATGCACTACGAGGTTCGCTCGGCAAAAGTTGGCGGGAAGGTCGCATCGAGTAAGATATTCGCAAAGTACGGCGCACGCAACGTGGAGACTGGTCCGATTCAACTGCTCAAGTCCAAGCTGTTGCGGTACCTGCGCCCATTCAACTCAGGTACTTTGAATAAGCTTTTTGAGTGCGAAATGTGATTATTCAAAGAAAGTATCTAACATTGTGATTGTGTGTTCTTATATACAGATGCCGAGGTACGGATATCCCAGGACTCAGACACGAAAGAGATCTCGATCACGTCGTGCGCGACGGAAGACCCGTTGACTTTGAAGGACGCGAAGGCTGGCGAGATTGAAGGTGATGACTTTGTCAACATGAGCTGCACGACGAGATGGACAGGCAGGTTTGTTTAGGACACTACACAACAGGAAAAGAAACTGTGGGAGCACCACCGAAATTGGTCAACGACAGCACCTGCAGCTCGCCTGTAAGGACTCGCAACGTTTCCCAAGCTGTCGACGCGTCTCTCTAATCCGGTTTTAGCAGAGATACGTGTCAAAACGTATTTTTCAATTTGTAACCGTGTAGTTGTGTAATATTCCGTCTATGCTGCTTATATTTGTAATTTAGCTTTTCCATCGCCTGAAAAGAGGGGGAAGATCTTTTTGACCCAAAGTCGCCAAGCAAACAAACGCGAAGCACGAGGAAGAAAGAAGCGACAGCCTCTCTCTCTCTGTGAGAAGATCACCAGCAGCAGCAACAGCAGCAGCAGCAGCAGTAAGGCATTGCCACCATGAGCGCGCTCGAGTCCACCGAGATCTGGGGTAGCGCCGAGGAGGAGCTGGACCCGGAGATTCTGCTCATGTCGAACGAAGAGCTCCGCCAGCGCATCCGGCTGCTGGACAACGACATCCGCATCATGCGCAGCGACATCCAGCGCATTAACCACGAGTCCAACTCGCAGCGCGAGCGCATCAAGGAGAACAACGAGAAGGTCAAGCTTAACAAGCAGCTGCCGTACCTCGTGGGCAACGTCGTCGAGGTGAGTGCACTTGTAGTATAACGATCGTATTTGCGCTGGCAGTGTACTGATAGTAGGCTTTCGCTACTGTTGTAGATCCTAGAGCTCGAGGACGATGAGGACGAGCAGGATGGCGCCGCGACCGACGTCGATGCGCAGCGCAAGGGCAAGAGCGCGGTCATCAAGACGTCGACGCGCCAGACGATCTTCCTGCCGATCCCGGGGCTTGTGGACTCGGAAAGCCTTATCCCGAATGACCTCGTGGGCACGAACAAGGACAGCTACCTGATCCTGGAGAAGCTCCCTGCAGAGTACGACTCGCGCGTCAAGGCCATGGAGGTCGACGAGAAGCCCACGGAGGAGTACAGCGATATTGGCGGCCTCGACAAGCAGATCCAGGAGCTCATTGAGGCTGTCGTGCTGCCCATGACCCACAAGGAGAAGTTCGATGCGATCGGCATCCAGCCACCCAAGGGCGTGCTCCTCCATGGACCCCCTGGTACTGGCAAGACGCTGCTTGCGCGCGCGTGCGCCAAGCAGACGGACGCGATCTTCCTCAAGCTCGCGGCCCCACAGCTCGTGCAGATGTTCATTGGTGATGGCGCCAAGGTACGCTACATTTTATAATTGCCATTTATTATTTGTAGTTTATGGCTAATATTATTCATTTGTGTGTGGTGACAGCTCGTCCGCGACGCCTTTGAGCTGGCCAAGGAGAAGTGCAAGGACCAGAAGCGCGGCGGTGCGATTATTTTTATTGATGAGGTACGAGATGGAGCTGCTCATGCTGGTTGATTTTTTTTATCTGGTGAACCTTGGAAGCACTTCTGAATATTTATTATTTGTATGATGTAGCTGGATGCAATTGGCACGAAGCGCTTCGGTGGCGAGCAGTCGGGCGACCGAGAAGTGCAGCGCACGATGCTGGAGCTGCTCAACCAGCTCGACGGCTTTACGAGCAACACGAACATCAAGGTTATCGCCGCGACGAACCGGCCGGACGTGCTCGACCCGGCGCTGCTCCGATCCGGTCGTCTCGATCGAAAGGTAATATTTTCTTACAATTCGAAATTGAGGGACTGGATAATTACTGACAATGGTTTAATATTTTATTTTATGCTGTAGATCGAACTGCCACACCCGACAGAAGAAGCGCGCGCTCGCATCATGCAGATTCACTCGCGCAAGATGAACGTGGACACTGAAGGTACAGCCTGCTACGTTCTGTGTCATCAAGGTGTTATTTTTTTTCTTGAAAGTTGCTGATTTTTACTTATTTATTTCGCTTTTAGACACAAACTTTGACGAGCTTGCTCGTTGCACAGACGACTTCAACGGCGCCCAGCTGAAAGCGGTACGTGGGTGATCTTAGCAGTCACTCACTGTGGTGTATCACTGCTTTATTGACGAGTCTGTTATATATATATTTAATTAATTAATTAGGTGTGCGTGGAGGCGGGTATGCTGGCATTACGCCGTGAGTCGACGGTGATCAAGCACGAGGACTTCATGGAGGGCATCTCGGTCGTCTCGGCGAAAAAGAAGGCTACACTGCAATACTACGCTTAGAGACCCGACCGACTAACCAAGCGCACGAGGAGCAACGTTCAGTTGCCCCACAGCCACGGAGAGAAAAAAAAAAAAACATGAGAGAAAAGCAGAACTGAAAGGACAGGAACGCATGAAGGAACGAATTCGAGCACCCTCTCGACCATTTTCTCACAAAACAATTTACGGATTTCATGGAAAACAAGCTTGAGATTGCGAGAAATAACTGCCACTAACACGCCCTTTCGTACTTCAGGAGCTCACAACTTTGCGCGCGATGAGCCTGAACGTGAACAAGGTCGTGCCCGAGGTGCCGCCGGAGCCGCCTCTGCAACCGTTGCTTGTCTTCAATGGGCCCCCGTATGGAGGAAGCGCTGCCGGCAGCAACGGCTCGCAGCCCCCCACTCACCAGCCGCCCCAGATCCAACCAGCGAGGACCATCGACCGAGCCAAGGTATATTCGATGTGATGGCAAGCCTGGAATTGATCTGTAACAGATGACTCTTGCTGACGGTGTCCATCGCCTACAGATGAACGTGCGGCGCGGCTCGAAGCGGCTCAAGCAGCTCTTTGAGCCAAAGCCCGAGGCGGTACGAACCATCCTTCTTTGGATGTATTATGTAGCCATCTGTTCGACATGTAGCCATCTCACGATTACTGTATTATCCTTAGGACCTGGACTTGGACGAGTTCTACCAGAAACGGCTGCGCCGACGCACGCAGCTGCAGCACGAAATCGCGTCGACACTCGTGTCGGGTGGCATGGCCAACGGCGACGGAATCCTCGAGGAGCTCGCGAGTAGTCCGTCCATGATGCGCGGCATGCACATCACGCTATCGCCTGGGGAGGAGTACGAACATTACGAGCGCATGAACGCCGCCACGGCCAAGGGCGTGCGCAATTCGCCCTTCTTCGCCGCCGGCACCGCCAGCCAGGCCAACGACGACGATGACGATGACGAGCATAATGCGCATGTGCCCAAGCTCGAGCACGTGGCGGAAGAGACCCCCGAGGAGCTACGCCGACGCGAGACGCTTGGTGGCGGAACTGGTCCTGGAGCTCTTGTAGAGCTAGTGAGCGGCATTGCACCTGGCGCGGTGGGCGCGCAGGATATTAGGGCGGTAGGTGGACGAGCCACAGAAATGGATAGCAAGCGCACGGCGACCAAGCGCCTGCACCGACTCAAGAGCGTCTCAGGCCACGCCAACATCATAAAGCACGTGAGCCGCATGGTCAATCCGCTGGGGCGCTTCCGACTCGCCTGGGACGTCGTGAGCATCTTTTTCATCTTCTACAACGCGTTCGTCCTCCCGGTGAGGACACTACTTGGTGCATGGAAGGAGGACATCATTGAGCGTCTTTTTAGTTTGCTTGGTGGACTGATTGTCTCATATGCTGACGTGTTTGTGTGTTGTCTTCCTTTGTGAGACAGTTTGACGTATCGTTCAGCCCGGACGACTCGACGGACAGCTACTTTGACACGCTCGTGGACACTTTCTTCTTTGTGGACATTGTAAGCCAACCCCACTGATTATCTGTCTCATTGCTATATCGAACTACCTATCTCGATATCCTCTTTATGTGGACACTCACTTCTCTTATAATGTCCACCAGGCCATGACGTTCAACACTGCGGTGGACGTGGACGGTACGATCCGATACAACCGGCGGCTCGCAGCGACCAACTACCTCAACTCGTGGTTCGCGGTCGACGTCATCGCAGCGCTGCCATACGGGTACATGGTGCCGCAGTCCGACTCGACACCGAGCTCGCTCTTCAAGTCGCTCAAGCTGCTGCGGCTCGTGCGGCTACTGCGCCTCTTCCGCATCTCGCGCATCCTGCGGCGCATCCAGAACGCGGTGTTCATCCGTTCGACGCTCAGCTCGCTGCTCAAATACTGCATGCTCGTGACCTTCGTCTCGCACTGGTTCAGCTGCATCTTCCATGGCATTGGCGCGGCGCAGGACCGCAGCTGGATCACGGCCCAGGGGCTTGAGGAGCCACATGTCGGCAAGTGGGACCGCTACGTGGGCGCGCTCTATTTTTCCGTCCAGACGCTCGCGACCATCGGCTTTGGCGACATCTCGGGCACCAACCCAGATGAGCGGCTCTTCAGCATCTTCGCCATGATCACGGGCGGCGGCATCTTTGCCTACGGCATCACCAATGTAAGTCAACCCATGGGTTCATTCATTCCTGGTCACCCATTTCATGATGAGTCAGGATTTCGCTGTTCTTATGATTTTACTAACAGCTCTGTTTTCGATTTATTAAAAAAAAAATGGGTGGGTGCAGATCGTCGAGCTCGTATCGAGCCTGACAATCCAGGAGACGCGGTTCAGGCAGAAAATGGACGAGGTGAACGAGTATATGGGCGCGCGCGACCTGCCCATGAAGCTACGCATGGAGATCCGCGAGTTCTACCATAACACGCGGCTCTCGCGCGAAAGCAAGCTCAACTCGGAGCAGCAGATCCTCGGTGACCTGTCCTCCAAGCTGCGCTCGAAGATCGCGCTGAGTATCAACGACCAGTTCCTGCGCAAGTTCCCGTTCTTCACCGGCAGCGAGCCCAACTTCCTCATGGAGCTTGCGCTCAACATGCGCATGATCCACTTTGCCCCCCTCGAGGACGTGATCATCGAGGGCGAGATCGGCCACGAGATGTTCTTCATCTTCCGCGGCGCTGTCGAGGTACACTACAAGAAGGCGCAGATCGGGATCCTCGGCGAGAACCAGTACTTTGGCGAGATGGCAATCCTGAGCCCTGATAACAGGCGCACGGCCTCGGTGCGCACCCTCTGCTTCTGCGAGCTGCGGATGCTGTCGAGGAACCGCTTCCTCGAGGCGCTCTCGCTATATCCAGCCATGCAGACCAAGATGGCCCAGGTCGCGAAAGGGAGAGCTATGCGAACGGGCAACCCGCAGGCCGTGCCGCTCAAGGACACTGACGTGGTGCGCAAGCCGAAAGGAACATTGTCACCTGGGAAAACTCAACAGGCTGCGCAGAAGAGTGGCCAGTCCGAGCCAAATACCCAGCGTGACAGTGTTCACATTGCGTCGCTCTCGTTATCACCGTCGGACCGGAAGGCTAGCTACTCGCGGCTCTCGATCGGCAATGCGGCGACGAGCTCTCTCGCGCGCATCCAGCAGGCCGAGCGGCGGCTGTCAGACCCGTTCATCCCGGTGCGCGCGACGACCTCTGCACGCCTGAACAGCACCTCGCGCCGGGGCTCGAATCAGAATGTGGTGGGGCTCACTCCCGGGATGGCGCTCATGATCACAGATATCACGCTGCTGCTCGAAGAGGCCATGCGCCGGCAGGACCTGCTCATTAACCGCGTCGTGCGACTCAAGAGCGACTTGGATCAGATGAAGTTTGCCGAGCCAACTTCGTCGATTGCTTCCGCTAGGTCGGCTTCAGTGAACACGAGTCCGACGAATCGCCTGTCCGGGTCTCTACCAGTAGTAGGCTCTCTGCTGTCGGGGTCCTCAGCAGCAAGCATGCTCTTCTAGAGAGAGGATCAACATGAGTTGCTATGACAACATTTTTTTGTTTTTGCATGGAACCGTCCAGAGCGCAGTCTAGATCGACAGAAATCTATCTGAAACAAAGCGAAGACTCAAGTCAACAGCTGGGGTCTTCTTGTACGCGCCACCAACCATTTCCCAACCCAGCGCGCGTCGAACTTGCGAAGTATCTCAACGTCCATTTTTGGGCTGCACGACAGTTTCGACAGCCACGCTCAGGGTGACACGATGTCGAAAGCACGTCAAGCTCATACTTGCGGAAAAACGGCCAGGAAAAACGACCACCGGGTTGAGACGAAACCCTCGTTCTTCACAAATTCCCCTTCGCAAGCTCTCTTCATCGACGACGGAGAAAATTCGCATCAAAACTGATGTGCCTCAATCACCAGGCTCATTGCTCAAATTCCCACTCCACCAGTCGGCTGGCATCACGGAGATCGATGGACGACTTTGCCCACCCTCAGCAACAGCAACAGCAGCAGCAGCAGCGTGGCGACTGGGCGGCATCGCCGATCCCGCCTCTATGGACTCAGGACCAGGTAAAGCGGGGCGTGCTGAGCGTTGACCCTGCACCTCATTCCCGCGTCAGAGCGCTCCCAGTAGACCAATGGCGCTCCGTCGCAGGCGATAACCAGGAGCATGAGCGAGCTAGAGACTGCCACGTTGGCAGTAAGGAGGAAGTTGACAACGATGGCGACACAAACCAAGACGACGATGTGTGCACCCATGTGAAAACGCTCCTGCCGTGCCAGCTTGTAGCTCCAGAGCCACGTCGCGTCGTGTCCCCAGAGCTGATCTTCTCGAGCGCTGCTGAAAGGTACCAAAATTAGTTTGAGCTCTCCGACGAATCTCAATGGCTGATACTCATCTTGACAATGTTCTGCGTCAGCTTGTCTCGATACAAACGCCTCCGCTGCTCAGCGTCGCCGGATGAAGACAAAAGCCACCCCTCGCCTGCGGTCACTCGCACGAGCCACTTTCGCTCCATTGTCACAGACCGTCCGGACATGGAGGAGGAGATCACAAGTCCACCGATGCGCTCAGCCAACCCCGTGAGCATGGACTCGCGCTTTCAAAGCATGACCAAGTTCGATCTGAAGCGTGACGCCCCAGTGCAGCCCTTCTACCCGCGCGCCACCCGCCGATTCCTACCAAGTTGATGAGGCTTCGCCATTTGTATCATTCGCCACCAGGAAGCCATTCATCCATAGTCAACGAGGAGCTCCACACTGCACACCACCTACGAAACCACGAGTGCACATAAGTTTTGCGTATCAACCAGTTCAGAATTCAAAAGCACAATCAACATTCAAAGATAGAAAAACAGAACCAGGCCTTGCAGTACACACGACAGCATTTCTATTCCCAAACAGAGCACTATCACCTGCTTTGACTCCTTCACTCGCTCATTTTCTCACTCTCATTCCCTCTTTCGACTCAATACAGCTTTCGAACTTGGCCATCCGCTGAAGACCCCAAAACTTGCGGATGGCTCCTCGCGTGCCTCATGCAGCACACGAGCAGAGATGGCATCGAGAGAAAGCAAAACAAGCTTCTCCCAGATGGCAACTCTATCGTTCACAAACTCCATATCCCGTCGGAGAGAGAACGCGAGACAGACATTGGTGGTTATCCACAACCGAAGATGCGGACCTAAACGACACGGTCGTACCCCAAAATCGGGGCCAGCCAACGCTCCGTCTCCTCCAGACTCAGGTTCTTGCGCTGCGCGTACTCGACGACCTGGTCCTTGCCGACCTTGCCGACGGCGAAATACTGCGACTCGGGGTGTGCAAAGCAGAGCGCACTGACGGCCGAGCCGGGGAGCATCATGTAGCTATCAGTCAGCTCGAGTCCAATGAGCTCCGTAGCCTTGAGCAGGTCCCACAGCGCGCGCTTCTCCGTGTGGTCTGGCTGCGACGGGTACCCAGGCGCTGGACGGATGCCGTCGTACTTGACCTTGAGCAGCTCCTCTTTGTCCAGGACTTCATCGGCAGCGTAGCCCCAGTCGTTCACACGCATCTCACGATGAATGTACTCGGCGAAAGCTTCCGCGAGCCGATCGCCGAGCGCCTGGGACATGATCTTGTTGAAATCGTCGTGCTCGGCTTCAAACTTTGCAGCCATCTCTTCGACGCCGAAGACGCCAACAGCAAATCCGCCAATGTAGTCCTGAACCCCAGTATCAGCTGGCGCAATGAAGTCGGCCAACGACATGTACGGATCGTTCGTTTCCTTCTCCGCCTGCTGTCGGAGCATGCAGAACTTGGACATGGGCGTCTGCGGCTGCTTGGGGTCGCACACGATCACGTCGTCGCCCTCACGGTATGCTGGGAAGATGCCGGACACGCCACGTACCTGCATGAGCTTCTTGTCAATGATTTCCTTGAGCAGCTTCTGGCCTTCGTCGAAAACCTTCTTCGCCTCCGCGCCAACGTGCTCGTCGTCAAAGATCTTCGGGTACCCACGGTTCGGGTAGCGACCGCGAAGCTCCCACGTCTGGAAGAACGGATTCCAGTCAATGTACGGAACGAGCTCCTGCAGGTCCAAGTCCTGGATCACGTGAATGCCGACACGGTTGAGCTTCTGGTACGGCGGGTTGTTCACAAAATCGATCTTGAAACCCTTCTTCATCGCGTTGCTGTAGCTGACGAGTTTGATGTCGTCCAGCGACGCGTAGTACTCTTCACGGAGTTCTTCGTAGTCCTCCATGAGCTCTTCGACAAACTCGTCGCGCTCTTCATCCTTGCGAAGCAAGTTGCCGACCACAACCACGCTTCGAGACGCATCCAACACGTGAATCACTGGGTGGTCTGGGGTCGAGTAGTGAGGCGCGATTTTTACCGCTGCGTGCATCTTGGACGTCGTAGCACCACCAACCATAAGCGGGATGTTCATGCCCGCCTTGCTCATCTCGCGAGCGACGTACACCATCTCGTCTAGCGAAGGGGTGATCAAACCCGAGAGCCCAATGATGTCGACCTTCTGTTCACGAGCGACGCGAATGATGTCTTCACACTGCACCATCACACCCATGTCAATGATCTTGTAGTTGTTGCAGCCGAGCACGACACCAACAATGTTCTTGCCGATGTCGTGGACATCGCCCTTGACCGTCGCCATGAGCACTTTGCCGGCGTACTGCGAGTCTTCATCTTCCACCTCGTTCTCAATGCCGTTCGCAGTGTTCTCCAGACGTTGTTGGTTCTTCTCCTCCTCCATGAACGGCATCAGGTACGCCACGGCTTTCTTCATGACACGCGCCGACTTGATGACCTGTGGCAAGAACATCTTACCAGCGCCAAACAAATTGCCGACCACGTTCATGCCGTCCATCAGCGGTCCTTCAATCACATCCAACGGACGTGTCGAGATCTTGCGCATCTCTTCCACGTCTTGGTCTATGAATTCCGAAATGCCCTTCACAAGCGCATGTGTCAGGCGTTCGCCAATAGGTTTCAGGCGCCACTCTTGCTGGCTGACTGCAGCGACCACGCCGCCTCTCTTAGCAGCTTCCACCTTCTCCTTCTCCAGCAGAGAACGGTCGAGCAGTGCCTCAGTAGCATTCGGATCACGGTTGAGCACGACGTCCTCGACGAGCTTGAGCAGATCTGCCGGGATGTTGTCGTACACTTCGAGCATACCAGCGTTCACGATACCCATGTCCATACCAGCTTTCACGGCGTGGTACAGGAACACACTATGAATCGCTTCGCGGATGACATCCACGCCACGGAAACCGAACGACAGATTCGACACGCCACCACTGATCTTGCAGTATGGGTTCTGCTCCTTGATGATCTGGCACGCGTTGATGAAGTCGACACCGTAGTTGTTGTGTTCCTCCATGCCCGTGGCGACCGTCAAGATGTTCGGGTCGAAGATGATGTCCTCTGGTGGGAAGCCCACCTCGTTTACTAGAATGTCGTACGAGCGCTTGCAAATGCGCACCTTCTCCGCTTCCGTTGCAGCCTGACCATCTTCATCGAACGCCATCACGACAACTGCAGCGCCGTGACGCTTCACGATACGAGCGTGCTCCATGAACAGCTCCTTGCCGACCTTGAGCGAGATACTGTTGACGATGCACTTGCCCTGGACGCACTTCAGGCCGGCCTCAACAATGTGGAACTTGGACGAGTCGACCATGAACGGCACCTTTGAAACATCCGGTTCTGTGACTGCGATCTTGAGGAACCGCTCCATAGCAGCAACACCATCAAGCATACCGTCATCAACGTTGACGTCGATTACCATGGCGCCATCTTCCACCTGCTGGCGCGCAATGTCCATCGCAGTGCCGTAGTCGCCCTTCATAATCAGGCGCTTGAAGCGAATCGATCCGGAGATGTTGCAACGCTCGCCCACGTTCAAGAAGCTGAAGCGGTCCTTCGTCACGACAAGGTCCTCCAGACCAGAGAGCCACATGAACGGATCGCGTGGCTCTGGCAGCGGACGTGGTGGGTACTTGGCGCAGACGTCGGCGATGGCCTTGATGTGGGCAGGCGTGGTGCCGCAGCAGCCGCCCATCATGTTGATGAGCTGGTCCTTACAGAACTCCTCGCAGTACTCCGCCATGAGCTTCGGGCCGTCGTCGTAGCCGCCCATCGCATTCGGAAGACCAGCGTTCGCGTATACCGACACGAAGCACTCAGCGACGTTCGAGAGACGCTGCAGGAACGGCTTCATTTGGTTCGCGCCCAACGCGCAGTTGAGACCGATGCAGAACGGTTTAGAGTGGCGCAAACTCACGTAGAATGCTTCCGTTGTCTGACCTGAGAGCGTGCGGCCACTCATGTCGACGATCGTACCAGAGATGAACAGTGGCAGCTTCTTGCCTGTCTTCTCCTGGTACAAATCGACTGCGTACACCGCGGCCTTCGCGTTCAGCGTGTCGAAGATAGTCTCCACAAGGAGAATGTCACTGCCGCCGTCGACGAGACCTTCGATTTGTGTGTAGTAGGCGTCGACGAGCTCGTCAAACGTCACGTTACGGAAGCCGGGGTCCTCGACGTTCGGCGAGATCGAGAGCGTGCGGTTCGTTGGTCCGATCGAGCCAGCGACGAAGCGCGGCATGAGCGGGTTCTTCGCCGTGACTTCGTCCGCCGCCTGCCGCGCGATGCGTGCCGACTCAAAGTTGAGCTCGTAGACAATGTCTTCCATCTTGTAGTCGGCCTGCGCGATGGTCGTGCCGGAGAACGTGTTGGTGCCGATGAGCTGCGCCTCGCCGGTCTCCATGTATTGTGTATGGATCCGGTGGATGATCTCGGGCTGCGTGAGCGAGAGCAGGTCGTTGTTGCCCTTCACGAGCATGTTGTAGTCCTTGTAGCGCTCGCCGCGGTAGTCCTCCTCCGAGAGCTTGTACTGCTGGATCATCGTGCCCATGCCACCGTCGAAGATCATCGTGCGCTGCTTCATGAGCGCCGCGAGGTACGCGAAGATGTCGGTCTCGCCGCGCACGAACGGCTGCTGCAACATGGCCACGTCCGCGGCGGTCACGTCGCGCGAGAACGTGTAGGTCATCGTGCGTTCAACGGACAGGGAGGAGCTGTGGCTTGTGACAGAGAGAGACGGTTGGTGTCGAATGGAGAGAAGACGAGAGCGGTCGAGAGAGAAGGAGATCGGTCGAGAGAGCGAACAAGCGGCCGGTAGCAGCGGCACGCGAGGCGGTCAATCGGGTCTGCTTCTTCTGCTCTGGTGGCGACTCTTTCCAGACTGCTGGTCATCGCCAACACGCAAACAAACAAAAAGAGCTGCTCGTAAAAACGAGTTGCTGGATTTCAGCACACAAGCCACAAGAAGCAGGAGCGAAAGGACAGACACGTAATTACGCTTTTCGTAAAAAGAAAAAGGGTACCCATCTCCTTTATTTCTTTATTTGACATGGATCGCCGCGACAACGCAGGTGGTAAGCTCGAGTACAAGGTCAAGTGACTTGGACTCGAGTACCTCACCGCGGACAAGTAGGAGCCAAGAGTCTGGCTGATGAAGTTCAAGTTCAGCCGTGAACTCAAAATGGTCGACGAGTGGAAGATGTCGACCGAGCCTGACTTCTTCAGGTTCATCGCTGGCCGCGGGATCGAACTCGGCGACTCCAATACAAGCTGGAGGAGCTGCCGCGCGCCAGTAAGAAGCGCAACTTCAAGCTCAAGTCGAACTCAAGCACGGTGAGAGTTTCACGCACACCACTTCTGTCTCGCCTTGAATGGTTAAGATGGAGACACGGGGCTGACTGGACTCGAGCGGCGCATCGTCTCTTCATTACAATAGTATGAACCATCCACAGGCACACAGTGCGAACATACCTTAGAAATTAGTTCTCACCCAAACGTGCATATTCACTCTCTCCGGCTTCGTTAATGACGCTAATGCGTTCGCTGCAGAACTCGGTCATTCTGGTGCGGTCGCACCATCGCTCGCATTTCCATGGCTCTCACGAACGCTTTCTCCTGTGCAGGAGATAGTTCACGATTTCGGCAAAACCCTTCGCGTACGCGATGCGCAGCGGCTCTGGAGAGCTCGCTGAGGCACCATTCTCCAGCAGTAGCTGCACAAAGAGCAAGTCTCCAGCGTCGACAGCTTGGCACAAGAGCGTCATTCCTTCGTGATCTGGCGTATCGAGCGATGTACACACTTGCGCGAGGAGCTTTGCGATTCTCCACTTGTGACTCTGCAGCGCGATGAACAATGTCCTGCGGTACACTGGATCGAGCCTACCACTTGTTGTTGCCTGGTGAAGCTTCTCTAGTACCATCGAGACCACACCTTCATGGTCTTGCTCCAATGCTCCGTCCAGCACACACGCGAGCAGATCAACCGAATTCACGAGCTCTTCACACACGCCATGGGCGTCGAGAATCACGCGCACAGCATCGATTTCTCCGGACTTGGCGGCGAAGTAGAGAGACGTGGACCCACGCCCGTCTGGAAGTAATACCGATGCACCATGCGCAAGCAACGCTGTGAGCGTGCGCGTACACGAGTGTAAAGCTGCACGGTGCAGTGCTGTCTTGCCATATGCGTCAGTAGCATCCACGTCTGCGCCTTCGGCAATCAGCACCTGAACAACGTGGGCAAAGTCGTTTTCTGCAGCACCATGGAGCGCCGTGCGGTCTTTGTAGCCTCGCGCGCTCACATCGGCGCCGTGTGCGATGAGAAGATCGACGAATTTAGGCTTCGGGATTAGCGCTGCGATGTGCAATGCAGTCTTATGTCTATGTATGCGCGCGTCGACTTGTACACCGTGATCCAGCAGTACTCGGAGGATCTCGGTATCCTCGTTGTATCTCACGGCGAAGCTCAGCGCGCGATCTCGACAGCAGCCGCCAGTACGCTCGGCGTCTGCACCATGCTCGAGCAGAAGATGCACTGCGACGACTGACCCGCTCGAGATTGCGACCATCAGTGGCGTCAATTGGTGGGGATATTCCACCTGCGCACCATGTGCCAGCAGGACACGCATCATAGCCACGGCTCCTATTGACGCCGCAAGCATCAGTGGCGAGTACCCGTGACGCGGCTCGGACTCGCACAGCCGACCTTTGAGCGGCGTGTCGATGGACACGTTGCCATGCGCGAGCAGCAGTGCGAGGATGGCGGCATCGCCGCACTCGACTGCCACGTGCAGCAAGTGGCTTCGCGAGCAGCTCAGTTTGGTCACGTGAGGTGCCACCTGCGCGGTTCGAGCAGTCCTAACAGAGACGCGGTCACCAGGCCGGTCGTCTGTCTCGCTATGTGGCAGCAGCAGCCGCGCCACTTGCTGCGCGTCGCCCGCGAGAACTGCGCTCCAGAGGGCGTTGAGCTGCCTCGCGTCCATAGGCGATTATTAATACCTGTCTCGTTTTCCAAGAAGCTAGCTAACCGTTTCGTCTTTTTAGGCTGTTTGACCGATGTTACTTTTTTCAGGTCAAAGTGGCTAGCCGGTTAAAGCGTATAAGAGGACCAGATCTGTTAGCCGATGTTGCTCTCGAAACCGCTAAAAAGGTGGATCGTTAGGGTCCAAGAGTGCCTCGAGTCGAGCAGCTCAGCTCTCAGAGTTGACTCGTGAGCTCATTGTTGCTGGTCCGAACGAAGCCACTTGAACTGGAAAGTATAGTCCACGCCGTTGTGCTCCAGCTGTAACTGGGAGATCAAAACGATCCAGAGCAGCAGCTTTGCCTGCACCGTCGACCACTGCTTCTCCAGCACAAA
>JAASFV010000302.1:0-27120 GCA_023334015.1 Globisporangium paddicum
ACGATGACTGCGAGAAACACAGCAATGAAAGACGATCCTTCTTGTCCAAGTTTCAAGCAAAAATGTTAAAAAATCAACAAAGCACACACGTAAAACGTAATTTTTCATTGGGGGGTGCTCACTTTCCGAACCCACTGTATAATGCGAAGCTTGTCCACGGGTCATATCAGTTTTGGCCGGTTTATCTGTATATGGTAGCGCGTGGGAAGAAGACGCTCCTTAAAACTGGAGGTGGCTGATCCAACGAGAGGTTGCACGCTGTGATATCTGCACAGTGTGCACCAACAAACCATAAATAATATTTTGGGCATGGATACATTTTTCGATTTTCGATTAGCTGAAAATAAAGGATACAGATTTGAAATGGCTTCACTCGTGTCAATTGCTCGACTTGGCGCGCGCCATGGGGCTCGATGGCGACGCCAACGCGGCGGCCTGGGCCTCTTCCTCCTCGGCAGCGTGCTTTTTGGTGATGAGCAGCGTGCAGTACGCCTGCAGCGCCTTCTTGCCGCTGCCCAACACCACGTCGCGCGTCTGTCCGGTAGCAAAACAACACGTGCCACACGTCAGCAGCTACACCCAAGAGTTCATGAAATCCTAAGCAGCACTTGTCACAGTACCTCGTGCAGCGCTTCGATCTCGCGACGCGTGTCGCTTTGCACTTTCTGGATGTCGCGGTGGCACTTCTCCTGCTCCTTGAGCGACTCGGCCGCGTAGTTCTTCTGATTCTTCCGGCGGTAGCTACAAGACAAGCATGTCATTATTCTGAGAGCCGACTGACTACTAGCGATCGCAAGATGGGCAGCTACGTACTACTTGTGGTACGTGTCCTCGCCTCCGACGGGGCAGCCCTCGAGCGGCGTGGTGCGCAGCAGGTAACACGGCTTCTTGACGTTCCTGGTCTGCGAGCCAAAGTACTCCTTCATGAGCGGACTCAGCTGCGATGCGTTGAAGAGCGACCGCATCTGGTGCGTGCGTCGCTGGGAGCCGTGCTGCTACAAACATGTGCATTAGTGGCAATCAGACTCGTCAGCTGAGCTGCATAAGCGCCGCTATATAGATCACGATGACGGCGAGTCGTACGCTCTTACTAGTGTCGTCACACGAGGCCTCGAGGATCCGCTCGACCGTGTTGTCGTTGAGCGCTTGCTTACCGAGGTACGACTCGCTCACGCTCTTCTTCATCTTGGCCGCCGCTGAACGTCTCACTTGATCATCGTCCAATCCAGAGGCTGACTGAATTCGCGGCAGGAACGCGAGGTCCTCTGCAAGCGTCGATAGTGAACCGGTGGAAGCCGACGATGCGCCACTGCCCAAGCCTGAGCCTGAAACCGACATTGGGGCCTTCAGTAGCTTGCTTTTCCCATTGATGTCGTCCAAGACCTCATCAGGGAAGTACTGTCGGCGCATGCTCTGTACCGACACTGGACAGAGCTTGAGACCGAGCAGCAGTTGACAAACGAAGAGGTAGACGTCATTCTTGAATTCGGTCGAGTAGAGATGGCGCGAGCCGGGGAAGAGGTAATGGAAGCCCCAGCAGACGCCGCTGGCGATTGCGTACGGGTAGATGCGGAAGATGTAGTCAATGTTGCCGTGCAACGTCGCGATCATCTTGACGTACTTGGCGCTGATGTCCTCCACGAGTGCGCGTTGCTGCGGCATGGATTTCTATTATAAATGGGAAGTTGGTTCTTGTCAGTTCAACAATGTTGGCAAAAATCACAATTTCAACAATTTCATACCTTTTGGTAGAAGTGGCAGAACGCGAGCCAGAAGACCTCCTCGAAAAGCGTGCACGAGACCTCGGAGAGCAGGAAGCGCTTGAAGTTCTTCTTTCCGTGGGCGATGCGCATGCGCTCGAACGTGTGCAGCAGCAGCAGTTTGGCGTTCACGTACACGGTGCTGCTGTTGATATTTGGGCTCCCAACGGCGGCTCCGTCGGTGTCGTTGAAGGAGTATGTGTAGCTCTCAACGGTACGCGTGATGTGGCCCTCGATGCTCGCCTGGAGCTGTTTCTCCAGTAGCACCCTTGCGTTCCGGCGGTTCTCGTTCTTCTGGTGTTCCATTTTGTTCTTCTTAAGGATTTGCTGATTGAGACAGAGGATAACCAATTTCAGCATTTCCGACGATTTCCAAGACCGATCATGCACGGCTTCAGCAGCAAGCAACAGAGACTGACCGTGCGGAGTCGTGTCTTCTCGTCCGGGCCAAAGAGCCGCTCCATCATTGCCTGGTTGGTCGCGATCGCGGTCGACGAGATCGCTTTTGTCTTCCCGGACGTCCCAACGCGGTTCTCGTACGGATCCTGGAGCCCCGGGACCTAAAACCACGTGCGAATAGAAGAATGGCCAGCAGTTAGCGGTACAATGCGGCTAGCTAACCGACTTTGAGGCTGCGAGATCACCATTTTCGAGCAGTAGTCTGAGTTCACGCGGAGGTCGCACTCGAGCCCGAGCTTCCGGCTGTTGGCTACAGGTGCAATAGAACTGGAACAGTGAGATTTATAATGAGGCCATAGACTTATTTCATACAGCGCACCGACAGTCTGGAGGGAGCTGAGCCGCGTCGAAATGATCGAGATCATCTGGGCCGTGATGGCTTCTTTCTGGTGCAGCGATTGCTTGAGCTCCGTTGAGTCGTCCTCTTCCGAGGCGACCCCAGCAAGTCGGCCCATCGTCTGTCGTGCCTAGTCTCGGGCTGATTGATTGACAGACAATAAGCGAATGATGAGGTCGACCCAGGACAACTGGGGGCTATTTTGATACTGCAAACTCTCCCCAGCATTGATATCTCAATACCCATTCGACCTGCCAGCCTGGACTGTAGTGTTGATCAAGTGGAGTGGCGTTCGTGCATCAGTAAGCACGCCCATCAGTGTGGATATGTGCCAACAAGAAAAAACTGAATGGGTGGACAGAGGTGACGACATGTGACTGCTACACTTTCACACGAAGACAAAGCCTTTCAGCGCAATTTCCCCCCTCCCCAGTTGTCAGTTGGAAGTCGTCGGCATTCTACCAAGTTTATTCTGCTCATTCTCCTGTCTCACGGACCTCAGCAGCTCAACTCGCGCAGCCAGAGATGACGTCGGCGTCAGCGAATACAAATTTGCTTGCCTTTCGTGTTCTTCTTGATCACAACAGGATGATCAACGCGCCGACGTTGGATGAGAATATCCCGGATATCTTGCAGGTCGAGCGGTAGAGTGGCGACCACTTTGTCGATACGAAGTCTTCGGTAAATGAGCTTCTAGTTCTCCGGTCGGACGCCAGGGCTTTGGATCGCCACAGACTTGCACACGTCTTCTCCACGCTCCCATACACACAGTCGATTCGCACGCTCGCAATCGATTGTGATGGGAATTATTTTTGGAACCTAGGACCACTGGAGATTAGTTGGCTCGCGTACGCACTCTTCCACCCGCGCACCAAGCCGTTCACTTGGAAGAATCTCGTCTTGAGAGACTGCAATGTCGCTGTAGGAGTGCTTGAGCAGATGGGAGATCACGATAGGCATCACTGCTCTCTGCTACCAAGTTGGCGGTGCTGATGGGCGTTCACCAAGTGGAGAAGAAGCGCAAACGCGGAGAAAGGGACTTCGAATTCAGATGGGGAGTCAGCTGGAGCCCCCTCTTGCGAGAGTGAAGAGCGGTGCGTGCTCGTCTGCTGCTTGGATTTCCGCGCAGTTGAAGCACCACTGCATGCTTCCGTCCTCACAATTGGGATCAGTTAAACTCCACCAATGCAACTAACAGGCGAAACAACAGCGCAAACCCACACGAGCCGATGCTGGAGAAGAAACAAGGCCAGCTACATAAATGCACGCGCACAAACGACCAGTGTGGTCGTGCAGAACTAAGACCCCACTCCTTTTATCACACACAACGAGCTAAAGCGACACCACGCTGCACTCACTTAGCGACAGCAGCTTTTATCGGCTGGCAGTGCTTCTTGTGGCGCTGCCAGTCGTCGCGCTGGCACGCTTTCCCGCAGTAGAAGACACACTTGCAGCGGCTGCAGCCGTTGAGCTCCTTCTTGTACTCGAGCGTTTGGCACACGCCATTGCCGCAGATGCGCTTGTCCGGCTCCCGGGTCTCCATCGCCATCTTACAGTTGCCTTGCGCTTCGTAGACCTTGGCGATCTCATCACGTGTGATGTTGCTGTCGCTCAGCGCGATCGTGACGCCAGCCTCGCGGTCAAAGCGTTCGCGCACAGCCAACGCGCTCTGTAGCACTGCCAGCGCTTCATCAAGCTTGCCGAGCTGGCGGAGGACGACGCCGAACTCGTTCTGCGTGAGTGCGATGGAGACGTCATCAAAGCCCGCGGCTGGCTTCTTGGCCAGGATGGAGCGGTAGAGGCGCTCGGCGGAGTGCAGGCTGCCCTGCTGGCTGAGCTGGTTCGCCTCGTTCGAGAGATGCACGAGCGTGAGGTACGCGTCCGCGTCGCCGCAGTTCTTGGCGACGCGCACATGTGTGGCGCCGACCTTCCTCTCCATGGCTTGCCTTCCTTGGACGAAGAGCTCTTTTGCACGTTTGAAGTGCCATTTTGATCAGATTAATATGTAAAACACTATTTTGACAGTTTTCGGAGCCACGTAACCTTGTTGAAATTAGGGTGGGCCACGCAATTCAAGGGTGTGTGAACCCAGGTCAAAACCTAGCGAACAGCATTTCGACAAAAGCGCCCTGATTTGAATCACGACTCACTCTTGGATCGTCCAGCCAAGAGACAGCGAACGAGGTGATTTCTCAAGTGCGTTTTCACGAGCCACTCGTTCTCATGCTCAACTTCACCACAAAAGTGACATCCCAATCAACCACGAGCCACACAGTCAAGTCACGCAGACCTTTCCAAAAAAGCCTCTAGATGGGAATATTTGAGCGGATTTTATGGTTGCCTGATTAGGGTAAACCTGTAGATTTCCCTTCTGGTTGCTGAATGAGGGTAGCTATACGAGCCTATCATACAGCATATTGCACATATTACCGCAGTTCACCATCACAGTGAAAAACAAGCAAAAGAGAGAACGCACCCATGAGCCGCAACGTGCACGCGCCCGCGCTCCACCTCGGCCCGCCGCCGTCACTTCCCTTCGTGTCGCATGCCCGCGAAGACAACGACGAGAGCGACTCCGTCATGCCCCTCACGCCCACGCGTACGACTCTGGCGCGCAGCCCAACGCAGCACATGCCAAGCAGTAATGGCAAGAACGCCATCGCCACGGCCGCCAAGTACCGCCGCTCGTCGACGACTGCGAGTCCGCACGAGATGAGCTCCGCAGTGGGAGGCGTCCCTGCACTACCGATGTCCCCCGCGGCCGCGCGTGCCAAGACATCCGTCATTCTCGAGCAGAACGAGAACGACCCGGACAACAACGATGTGCCGTTTGAAGAAATCGCGATGCTCCTGGCGTCAAGTCGCATCTCGAGCGCC
The DNA here is from genome assembly GCA_023334015.1 of Globisporangium paddicum. Lineage (NCBI taxonomy): Eukaryota > Oomycota > Peronosporomycetes > Pythiales > Pythiaceae > Globisporangium > Globisporangium paddicum. The sequence goes on from JAASFV010000302.1 coordinate 5,434, forward strand.
GGCGTGGGTGAGCAAGTCAAGGTGCGGCGCTCTTTTTTTCGTATCGTATCGTATTTATAGGCAGATGACTGGCGTTTTAGCAGTCGCCGCCCTGGCGCGTGTGATGAGGTTATCACTCACATTGTGTGCATGTGCGTGACGACATCATCGACAGCCAAAGCTCAAGGTCTCGGCGAGTGGCAGGTTCGAGGACCAGTTCTACCATGCGCATGAAGGCTCGCGCGCGATGGGGAAGCTCAAGAACCGCACGTACCTCAAGAAGAGTGACAAGAAAGACTCGACCAAGACCAAGAAGAACGCGAACGTGAACGGCAAGGACGTCGAACAGTTCTCGGACTCGGACATCGTCCACAGCGGCTACTTGGTGAAGCAGGGCTCGTTCTGGAAGACGTGGCGTCGGCGCTACTTCATCCTGCGACGCGACATCCCTATGCTCTCGTACTACGATTCGGCCGAAGAGCTCACAAAATTGGGTGAGATCGCGGTCGACGCCACGACAACCGTGCGTCCGACTCCACGGGAAGGATTTCCATTCCAGTTCGTGGTCGAGCATGATGGGCGCAAGCTCACCTTGGTTGCGGAAGAGGGCAAGCCGTCCACAGATGCGTGGATCTCGAATATTCAGCTGTGTATCCAGCGACGAGCGACTGAGGCAGCCAATGCGCGACAGTCGGCTGATCGAAAGTCGCTGGCGCTGCGACTGAGCGAGAACGGCTCTATGGAAGACGATTTGTCGAGTCTTCGACAGAGCCTCACTGTCACTCAGGTGGCTCGTGAAAGCCCGCACGGCAATCAGATAAAGCGCCACTCCACGGACTCGGTCGTGATCTCCGCTGCGATGCAGGAGTCGATCGCCGCTCGCGAAGCAGAAGAGAAGTTGCGCGAACGCCAATCACGTCAGTCGCGATCAACAAAGGCGGATGAGTTGCCGCCGACGTGGAAAGCACCAGCTCGACGACAGTCGATCGATGTGACCCGACAGCCTCGTCGATTCCGCTCATTTAGTGCTGGAAGTGTGCTCTCGACGCGCTCGCTCGATTACGAACCCATGCGTCCTCGCGACGACTCGGGTTTCCTGTCAAAGGGGTCGAGGTTGAGTGTCGATGCGTCGAGCGGGTACCCTTTCAATGACCACCCGCAAACCCGCGCACCTTGCCTCAGTTTGCCCAACTTTAAGCGTGGGCCGACCCTCGAGTTGGCCGTCTCGGTGGGGAGTAAGGGCGTCCAAGAAGCAGCGCATATGGTGGTTGTATTATCGACCGTTGCTGCCGGCAAAGAACCGGTGGAGATCTCACGGACTGAAATGCAAGGAGCGCTGACGATTCGAGCTTGCGGTGGCGATTTCTACGCCAGAGATTTCAATGCGGCTCTCTCCGTCCCACTGAGCGCGAAGGATGTGCTACACTTTGAGATCTTCTTCTTCAAGAATCCCGGAACCGAGTTGCTTGCGAGCCAAATGTCGCTGGGCTTTGTGCGGATCTCCCCAGTCGATGTGATGCTCTCGAGAGACTCGACCATTGTTCTTGAGTGCCATCGATCGGGCAATACCAAACAGCTGCACTTCCTCATGCTGGACCGAATCATTCCAAGCGAGCCGATCAACATGGCGCATACATACACGTATGCGAAGCGCCACTTCATCGCGGACATTGTGCCGGCCGAGAAGAAGAAATCGACGAGTCCGGACAAGATTCCATCAACTGGCGGCATGCAGAGCAGCGTCGGTCTCAGCTATGGCGAGATGGTGCGCGGCAAGATCGATTCCCAGGAAGCGAGTCACGTGTTTATCGCCGAAGAGCTCTCGTCCTCGTACTGCTCCATATCTGTCGCGCTCGCGTTCCTCAAGTTCACGCAAGCGCGCAACAAGCAGAAGATCGACGAAGCGCGGTCTCACATGAACGAGTATGTTAAGAAATACGGCCCTGTACTATCTTCGCCGACGCACAAGATACGCGCCGGCAGTGACAACGATGTCTACCAGGAGATGGAAGCCCAGTTGACACGCTACACACGTCTGCGTGACGTGTACAGAACCAGTGAAGACTATTGCACGAAGCTCCAGACGATGCTCGAAGACGGCAAAGAGCCTGGTGTAACTGGTTCGCTCAAGCGCAGTACGCAGAAGAAAGACCTGTATACCGAGTTTATGCCGACGAACCTCAACTGTCACCTGACGCGTGCGAAGCGCGTTATCATGTCGAACGGCACCCCGTCGGGTACCGGTAGTCCAACGGACAAGAGCAGCTCCGGCGGTAGTTCAGAGCCCGTTCTGGACGAGCTCGTGCACACGGTCATCACCCACGGCTGCACTGCAGCGCACGTGCTGGGCTTCAAGAGGGCGGTCTGCGCAAGATGCTACACACTTACGCGCTGTCTCCCAAAGACAATGAGCGGTTGCTGGAGAAGATCGAGCAACGCCAGGACGTGGTACGCAGTCAAGTGCTGTCAGTGGCGTCGGCTGCATTCCTGACCGTCGTGGGGCTCGCCACGAGCAACAAGTCGCCCATCCACATGGACCGTCTCAAGCTCATCTGCTCCACGGGATTCCTCATTAGTATCGAATCGCTGCTGAGCACTTTGCGTAGCGAGAAGGGAATGATCGAAGACATGGTCGAGGGCGTCAAGTGGCTCAGCTCGTCCGTGAGTGTACAGGTGACGGAGGCGGTCGTGGGCCGCCCGAGTCTGAAAAAGCGGTCGCCACTCAAGTACGCCAAGTGCGTCGGCGTGTCGAGCATGGAGCAGCAGGGTTCGCAGGTGGTGGCGACGTTCGCGCTGCCGTCCGAAGTCTTCGCGGCGCTGCCCGAGGGTCTGAGGCAGGGCGACTGCGTGAAGCTTCATGCCGTAATGTTTACGCAGGGCATTAACGAGATGCAGTCGGTGGCCAACACGGTCATGGACACGAGTCTGCAGGATGAGATCAACTACGAGAGCATCCAGGCGCTCGAGCGCTATTTCCGCGTCTACCAGGCCTTTGTCAAGTACCACGCGCGTCACAACACCGGTTCGGACTTCAACGAGGCGCGGCTGGCGCAGCTACCGGACCTGGGCACGCAGCTCGCGATCCTCATCGAGAAGCTCAACATGTCCATCAAGGCGCACGTGCAGAAGAAAAACGTCAACATCCTGCTGGAGACGAGCGAGCTTTGTCGCCAGCTGGGCGCCGGCCGAACGACGTGCTGCAAGAGCGGCAAGGACCGCACGGCTATGTCCGTGACGCTCGAGAGCTCGCAGCTGCTCGTGGACGCCTTCCACGTCAAGCAGGGTGTGCACCTGTGCGCGGCCATGCGCGAGCGCGGCGTGCGGCGCGTCAACGTGCTGGCCAACACGGGCAAGGACAAGTACGCGTTCAACTCGTTCCAGCTCAAGTACATCCCCGAGTGCTACAAGCCGCCCATGGCCGCCGCCGACGCGCATGTGGCCTCGTAAATGCGGTATTCGGCCCCATGTGAGTGTATACATTTCCTTCATAAGATGTATATAGCTTCTGTTCACCTGTGTTCCCACTCTCTGGCGGCTAAAGAAGTCACTAAGTGTACAGTTAACGAAGCCGCTTTTGTCAGATGTCCCACAGCGGATCCTGCATTGTCTTGAGCTCCTTCTCGCGCTGCCGACTGCGCTGCAGCTTCTGAACCTGACCGCCATTACGAACATCCAAGTTCCACTGTCATCGTCCCTCCAAGCTATCAGACCAGGCCAACAAACAATACGTACAGCAAAGCGAAGCTGCTGGTCTTTCTCCCGGTTGCTGGCCTCGAGCGCTTCGACCTTGCGCTCCAAGCCCAGGACCCGCGGGTGGAAGTGCACTGCATCGTGCAGCTGCTGCTCGAGACTCGTTATCTGCTCTCGATGCTTCAGGCGAAGCTCGTGCTGGCACAAATATTCACAGAGCTCGCATCAGATACTGTATCTCAGCAGCTCAGAGTCCACTAGCGAACGTACCTGCTGGAGTACGAGTTGAGAAGCGATCGTCTCGCCCAGGGTCGCGACTTCGCTCAGTTGCCCTCGGAAGAACGCCACTTGCTGTAGCAAGTGCACAAGCAGCTCGTCCTTCTCGTGCGACCCGATCTTCAGCAGCGCATTCGCCAGCGGCGGCGATGGTGATGAAGAACTTACAGTTGAGGCTACATGCTGCTGTCGATATTGTTGACGCACACTGGAGGCAGCAGCAGGTATCTCATCTTCGCCCTCGGCTGTGTCGTTACTGTCGCTCATGGTGTCAACCGTAGCTCTTCGTCGCTGAGGGTCGCTCGCATCGTTTGGCTCGTGCCTCAAGCTCTGTAGCTGCTCAGCGAGGGCTGAAACAGAGTTGGTTGTCTTCGCTCTCACTGCTGCTGGCTTGCTCGACACCTGGTGATCCTGATTGGACTGTTGCGCAGCAGACAACGTTGCCGCCGATGTCTCCTTGGGCGTCAAAATTCGTGGCTTAAAGATGGTGGAAGCGTCGCCCTCGAGAGCTGCATGGCGCTCCATCGCCAGCTGCAGCCGCGCGATCGCAGAGAGCTCACCACGCTCTTTGGCATTGCTCTGCACTCGTGTCTTGAGTTCCATTGAGCTTTTCATACCCAGCGCTCTGCTGGGAAACGTCAAGCGTCGTATCACAATGCAACCAATTTATAAACTTGATAATAGAAAAAAAGCAAAAAGAAATGCACGTCTACGCTGCTCGCTCTTCAGTCTCTAATTTGCCTTCTCCTCTTCGTCGTCCTCATCCGCAGCGGCCTTCTCTTCCTCCTCGTCGTCCTCGTCCACATCCTCGTCGTCCTCCTCTTCAACCTCGTCCTCGACGCCCACAGCCTCGTTCAGCGGCGTCTCGTCGTTCGCGGCGGCCTCGATCTCTTCGGGCTTCATGGGCGGCGCCACAAACCACGGCAGCTTGCCGCGTTGGTAGTCGTTGATCATCTGCACGGCCACGTTGTTGAAGTCTGGCTCGCCCTTTGGCAGCAGCTTGCCGCACTTGATCGCGAGCTGCTCAAGGAAGTCCCACTCGTCCTTCCAGCTCTCGATGTGGTACACCTTGGTCAGGTACTCCTTCTTGACGCGGTCGAGGATCGCCGGGATGAATTCGGCCGGCGCCGGAAGCTTCTCGGCGCGCACGACGCCCTTGAGCACCGTCTCGACCTCGTCGTCACCCTGGTCGTACACGATGCCGGGGCAGTCGATGAGGAAAATGCGGCGCATGAGCGTGATGTACTGCCAGACCTTGGTCTCACCGGGGATGGGCGCGACCTTGCACACGCGCTTCTTGCGGAGCGCGTTGATGACGGAGCTCTTGCCGACGTTCGGGTACCCGATGAGGCCGACCGAGATCTGCTTTTTGTCCTGGTGCAGCTTGGCGAACTGGCGCAGCAGGTTGATGAGCGCACCCTTGCCGAACGGGTTGTTCATACTCGCGTGGAACGCCAGCGTCGGTGTCGTCTCACTGAGTTTCTGCACCCACTTCTTGGTGACCCAGTTGGGCACGAGGTCGCACTTGTTGATCACGAAGATCAGGTGCTTGTGTGCCGCGTTCTTGCGGATGTGCTTCTCGACGTGCTCGCAGCGCGTGCCTGGCACGTTGCGTGCGTCGAGCACCTGGATCACGACGTCCGAGCAGTCAAGCACCTTGTAGAGCTCGCCCCAGATACGCTTCGACTGGCCCTTGCTGAACACGTCGTGCGAGACCTCGACCTTGAAGTCCTGCTCCACGTGGATGTTGCGGTCGCTGCCCTTCGCCTCGTACGAGTCCGCGCCGACCTGCGCGCGCTCTAGAAGCGCAGAGTAGTCGTTCGCGGCGATCTTGGCGCGCTTGCGCGTGCGTTTGCCGTTGAACACGTCCTCGAAGCTCTCAGTCTCGAGCAGCTTCATGCGCGTGACCTTCTCCGAGTCCTGCAGCAGGCCCATGGGCAGCTTGCGCGAGCGCAGCACGACCGAGTACGGGTCGGCGGCCTTGATCGACATCTCGTTGCGGAACTTGTCGAGCTCCTTCTGGCCCACGACGCGCGTGTTGCCAAACCAGCGGCGGTCCGGCTGGATGCGCGCCGATCCGGCCGCCATCTCCTGGCCGCCCTGCTTGTTGCCCATCATGAGCGATCCGCCAACGATCTTGCCCTTCTTGTTGCGGATCGCACCGCTGTTGCGGTACATGTTGAGGCGGTTGATCGTGGCCTTATCGCGCATGTTGGCGGCCTTCTGGCGCTTGGGCACCGTCCGGTTCGGGTTGTCGGCGCTCGCCTTGGTGGTGTTGATTCCCTTGCCCATGGTCACTGTTTGGTGGTGGTGTCTAGTGGTGGTTGGGGCGATGAGGCTGTGGCTGTGGTGGTGATGCAACAGACAGACGCACAAGCGGAGTCGTAGGTCTCCTGCTCTGCTTCCTTCCTGTCGTTTGACACTCAAAGAGCTGTTCGCCAAGGTATCGGAACAGGCAACTGGGCTAAATGGGTGGTGGCAGCTTCTATCGCGGCATTTCAGCCAATCCTGACGCTCTCTTCTGATAATGTCGATCTTTTCATCCAATCATCTCGCTAGCGTGCAATTTGAGAAACATGTATTACAGTTATAGACAGCATTGATACAATGTATTTCACAATACAGACCTGTTTCTGATCCGCATTTTCACAATCTAGCCCCTTCGTCCACGCAGCGTCACACAACATTCTCACATTCAAAGGAGAAGTTAAGCCACCGGACGAGAGCACGCAAGATGGCGCTGGTCGTGACGCCCGCGGACCGCGCGCACCTGGAGCCGTTCCAGTACGAGAAGCACCTGAGCCACCAAGACGGACTCGCCGGAACGCTCTCGATCCGGCTCGTGGAGGCACGCAACCTGCGCGCAGCCTCGTCCATGTTCTTCGTGCGCACGTGTAACCCGTACGTGATCTTCCGCGTGGGCAAGATGAACGCGCGCAGCTCGACGATCCTCGCGAACGACAACCCGTCATGGCGGCGCGAGATGATCGAGATGAAGATCCCCAAGAACGACCAGAAGCGCGCGCCGCTCGAGGACCACTCGAACGTGCGTCTCGAGCTCATCGTGGACGTCATGAACGAGGACTCGCTCACGGGCAAGACCACCGAGTACGTCGGCATGGCGAACGGCTCTGTGATCGGCACTGCGGTCGTGGACTTTACGCCGCTGCTTGAAGGCAAAGAGGGTGTGATGGACCGCTGGATCACGCTCACGGGCGGCATCCCAGCTTCGACAGGCGCGTCGAGCCACAACGCCCCCGGTGGCAAGAAACAGCAGCAGCGCGCGACTGAGAAGGAGATGGCGCTGGGCGAAGTCCGCATTGTACTCCACTACGAGCCGCATGGCATGGAGCCTCAGATTGGCGACATTGTCAAGATGGAGGGCTTCGGCGCATACCCTTCTGCGCTGCTGGCGCCGATCGATGAGCTCGAGATGCGCGTGAAGAAGATCAGCGGCAACTATCTGCTCTGCTCCTACGTGACCAAGTCGGGCTTTGAAGCTGCGATCCGTCTGCACCGAAACAACGTCTTTGTCGCGCACCGCAACAGTCTGCTGGACCGGTTGTACGTCTCGTGTATCGCCGAGCCTTTTGAGTTCGTGAGCAACACGCCCATCGGCCAGTCGTGCGGCGAGGTGTTGAGGCCGTACGTGACCGTCGCCAGAACCTTCAGCTTCCCAGCACTCAAGGCCGCCAAGGCGACGATCTACACGACCTTCAAGGCGTCGTCGGCGGCGCTCGGCGCGGTCGTGGCGTCCATGGACTGAGGCACGTTACGGAGCTGCTTGTTTTTATTGAGATGTATGGCGTTACGTCAGCTTTCCGAGGAGAATACATGGGAGTTTTTATTATTAATGGGCTGTGCGATCTCACGCACATACTGGAGACAAGGGCTCAAGTGCCGAGACACACATGCTGTCGCCCTTCGTGTCGTTACTTTGGTGGTGCTCGGAAGGCTGTGTCGGGCTTGGATTATGATTACCGCGCGTCACTCGAGTCCATCACAAGACCAGTTTCAAAGCAATTCCAACTGTGAAAAGTGAAACGTGGGGAGTTGATTAGAATCAATTTTGAGAGTGATGAAGGTTCGGCCACGCCCTTTCACTTCGGCTTCAACTCGTCCAAGCCCGCGCGAAATCCAAGCAGCAGATGAGCACGCGCAACGCAAGACGTCGACTGCAGCGATACAATGTGAAGCCTGGATGCAAGACTACCAAGTACGCACTACACACTAGTACCAGAACGGGTGACGACTCACACACTTGACGACAACGCGGCACACTCCCACGAAGCTGAAAATAATCGCGAGCAGGTTCTGGTCCGCGAGTCTGTTCAACGCGCTGCTCTCAGCTCCAGCGCCATCACCAGCCGACGTGCTACGCGCCACGACACTGAGGAACGCCACGAAGCGCTGCATGATTTGCTCCGATTGCAACATTTCCCCGTTGAAGCGCTCAATAAGCGAGGCGTAAGCCTCCCCGCTACAGTCCCGAAAGATGATGCGCTTGATCGTCTTGTTTTTCTTCAGCAAATCTGCAGAAGTAGATGGAGTTCTGGGCGCTCGCATTCAAAACGCGCAGCTCTTCAAGCATCTTCGCGGCTGGGTACGTAGCTGGGCCGCACAGGATCAGCACCAGTGCAGATGGATCGCACGTAAATGTCTCCACCGCGAGGCAGCGGAGCTTGCAGGTCGCAGGCTGCGCAAAGTATCGTTGCATGGACGGGTGGCTCAGCTTCGTTTCGCGACCCAAAAGGGAGAGCTTTGTGAGACTTGGACACGATGGAGAAACGCCGTCCAAGAGCATGGATGACGAGTGCTTCTTCACGCAAAGTGATGACAACGACTGGCCCACTGCAGCCAAGAGCAGCGTTAATTTCGTCGGGGCGATCGGTCCATTGATCAGGAGCGAGGTTAGCGTCGACACACCAGCCACCCTCGCAAGATCCACGGACCACGCGCTCACTTCAAGGAGATCTTTGTGGCGAACCCATCCGAAGCCAAAGCCAGAGATGAGGATGCAGTGGTATGCTTCAGCCACGAGCTCGCAGAGCTCAAGCTCTATCTCGTTGACCACACACATATTTGCGCTGTCGCGTGGGTGGGTGTAAACAGCCATACCGCTCTTCACTCTCCCAAGACGGAGCTGCAGCTGGTCTCTGATCTGAATGTGAGCTGCTACTGGTGGTTGCGTCTCTCTTCGCTTACGCTTCTTCTCAATCTGATGAACGCCCATCAATGTCACCAACTTAGTAACAGAGAGAAGTGGGGTTCTATCACAATCTCCCATGCGCTCGAGCACTTCGACAGCATTGTCAGCGACGTCGCAGTTAGCCAGAACAAGCTTCTTCCAAGACGACGATTTGGCTTGTGGGTGGAAGAGCTCGTAGGCGAGCCAGCTGATCCAGTGGCACCAGCTCCCACGGATCACAGTAGCTGCAGTCGATCGCGAGCGTGCGAATAGACTAGAACCTGGTGAGCATCTTCTCCCCACTATGTGTATTGCGGAGAAGATGATCACCAGGTTCTTCGGATTTGTACTACTGGTCTGCAAATGGAGCTTATTGAACTCAGAGCTGATACTAACGAAGCGGTAGTCACTTGGCAACCGCTCGACGTTCAGGATATCTGGGAATTCGCCATCAAACACTGGAGCATCGATCAGCTTGTCGGGATCAATGTGAACGCGGAACACTGGCTCCATCATTGCTGCTGCTGTTGGGCTTGCTATGGCTGGAGTTTTCGTACTTGTCCTGGCGCTCGAAGATCTGCTGGATCTCCTCAAGCGTGAGCCCCTTTGTCTCAGGAAGTGCTATGAGAGTCCCAAGACGAGAGAGATCGGGAATAAAACCTGGAGAAAGAAGAGAAAGAGGATATACATATTAACTTGGTCTGTTAGTTTGTGACTGAAGTCGGCGATTTCAATTGGCACAACTGTCGGAAGACCTGAGTACCTCGATGGCTGATTTCTAAGCAATAGCACGTTTCAATGTCAGCTCAGCTCGAGAGAAATGTGTGCAGTATGCTGTTGAAAGTGATGTAATACATGTTAGGCTCAAGTACATCCACACGAACCGCTCGCGCACGACGAGCGCCTCGCGCAGCACCACGAGCACCTCGTCATACCCACCAAGCTTGCGCAAGATGCGGCTCAGCTCAGACTTCGTGAGAGCGATGGACACATTGCCAAAGCCTGCGGCGGGCTTGTCGCGCAGGATGTCCTGGTATATCTGCTTGGCCTCGCGCAACCGGCCCTGCTCGCTCAGCGCGAACGCCGCCTTTGCCCTCGCGAGCACCGCCATGTAGCGCTCGACCTCTTCGCGACTCGACACGAAGTGCCGGTGCTGGATCGTCTTGGGTCCGCTGGACGCGGTCACGCAGCGCATGCTTCTTTCGCTCTGCTTGCTTTATGAGAATGACGCATTCAACTGGCACTTCAACATCAACCTGGCCATGATTTCTCTGTAACCCGGTTAGTGTCTACTTAGCAAGCCATCGATTCTAATAAAACACGTTTAAATCAGGTAGTTGTTGCTATCCGATGTATTTCATAATACGATGGTGCAATCTCTATAGAAAAACACCCATTTGTCATGATTATCGAGATAGATCTTTTTTTGTAAAAAAAAAGCAAGTCAAACGCGTAATTACACCTTTTTACGCGCTTTATTTTGGCTGTCAGTCGCGCCACCTTTTGGCTGGTGCAGCGAGCGCCAGCCAGCCAGCCAATGCGATCATGAGAGCCGCTCGTCTTCTTCATGGGCGCGCGTCGTCATTTAGTTTAGAATCTCGAACCCTTCGTTCTAATCGATCAACCTAATCCAAGTAAGCGATGCATGCCGACCCGGCCTTCCTTCCCTGCGGCGATGGCGAGCGAGCGAGTGGGCGGGCCCGTCACACGGCCAGCTCTACAAACCAGCAGCTGCGACCGACACACAGAGAAGCCGCAACTGCACGCCCCGGTTACGTCGTTCGTCGCTTTCGATTGGCATAGTCACGGTCGTGCTTTCATGCGAGTGGATGAGCGACTGTGACTGCGCAAGTTGACTGTCCATTGGGCGACTGACTGGAGCCTGTAGATGCGGCTTTGGAGGCAAAATCACTACCTACTCGCAGGGCTTCCCTTCGTTCCTTCACGTCTCTGACTGAATGGGATGGAGCGGTCGCACCGCGGTGGAGTGAATATGTCCTTGGCTCCCTGAGTAGCGATTTACGTGTGTGTGTATGACTGTGTGTTTTGCGTCTGCAGAATGGTGCGAATGAGCGTGCTTGCCGACTGTCTTAAGACCATCTACAATGCCGAGAAGCGCGGAAAGCGTCAGGTGCTCATCCGCCCGTCGTCCAAGGTCATCGTCAAGTACCTGCAGGTGATGCAGAAGAACGGTACGTCCCTGTATCTCCACGTGGTCTATCAACGTGAGATGCTAATGATCACCTGATTTTGTTATTGACAGGCTACATTGGCGAGTTCGAGATCATCGACGACCACCGCGCCGGCAAGATCGTCGTGGAGCTCAAGGGACGCATCAACAAGTGCGGTGTTATCTCGCCGCGCTTCGACGTGAAGATCAACGAGTACGAGAAGTGGATCAACAACCTGCTGCCGTCGCGCCAGTTCGGCCACATCGTCGTCTCCACCACGTACGGCATCATGGACCACCACGAGGCCCGCCGAAAGCACACGGGTGGCAAGATCATCGGCTTCTTCTACTAGAGAGTATGAGAATCGCCTGATGGCTTCCACTCACAGACGAGAAGGGATCCAGAACTGAACCAGCTCGCTCTCCTCCGGAAGGTGTAACACATGAATGAAGGTGATCGTTGGGTTATCAATTTTCTTTTAGTCTAAGTGTTGATGAGACGTCTTGTTGCTTCATTATGGCCAACCATTCTTTCGAAATGCGGGCAGGTCACCTCCGGAGTAGCTTGTCTCCATGAGCTGCTCCTGCTAGGCGTCCGCTATTACGAGAATGGGAGAAACACATAACTGACCGAGCGTCCAGACAGCTATTTATGCGCCCGCCCACCCGTGTCGCGCCGCCGTGGGCTAATAACAGCCTGGCAAAGCAGTTGGCACGGACGAACCACGACCGCGTGGCTCCATCAATCAATAGCCGCAGCCTTCAGGTCGAGTTCCACGCAGGCAGGCCGCGTGAATGCCCCGCACCCGACCGTAGCGCACCGCATCTCCCCAAGGCTGAGCCGCGATGCCCCGGAACGAGATCGTGCCCATCGACGCCGCGCGCCTGAGCGCCTCGGGCCCGGCGCGTGGCGCCGTGCCGCCCCACAAGAAGAAGGTCGGCATATTCACAAACGCCGAGGCCGTGACATCCCAGGAGCGGCGCACGCAGCTCGTGATGGCGCAGAAGCGCCACTCCAACTTCCAGCTCTTCTACGCCATGTTCGGGCTCACGCTCATGGTCGTGCAGATGGAGTACCTCTGGTTCGCCAACGCCCAGTCGCTCGCGACGCCCTGCCCCGTGCACGCCGGCGACAAGTGCCCGCACTGCCGCGAGTCACTCCCAGGTGACGTGCCCATCCAGGATGGTCGCATGATCCTCCATGCGCTGCGCGTGCTCATCTCGTTCTCGACCGTGATCCTGCTCTACTACGTCTACCGATACTACGCGGCCGAGTGCGAGGTGATGAAGATCAAGAACATCATGCCGCCGCAGGCTACGCTGCTGAGCTCGTCGCTGCGCCGGAGCCTGCTGCTCGAGCTGCTCGTGCTCGTGGTACATCCGTTCCCGGGGCTCGAGTCCGTAGACCCGCGCTGGCCCAATCTTGTCGTGGCCACGAGCTTGCTCATGTTCCTCCGCGTCGGGCTCATCCTGCGAGCCATCCAGGCGCGCAGCTCGTTCAATTCGAGCAACGGCTGGTTCATCGGCTCGCTCACGAATGTCGACTTCTCGGTCGCGTTCTTCCTAAAGGCCACGCTCAAGAACCACCCGAGCCGGTTCCTGCTGCTCTGCGCCGCGCTACTGCTCGGCGTGGCCGGCTACTCGCTCTATGTGGTCGAGCGCTTTCTCTGCGCCTTCGCAGAGGATGCGTGCTGCGAGCCCATGGCCTTCGCCGACTCGATGTGGACGCTCATCATGACCGTGCTCACGATCGGTTACGGCGACATCGTGCCGCACACGAGCCCCGGCCGGTTCTTTGCCGCGCTCACGGGCGCCTGCGGCACGCTCTTTACGGCCGTGACCATCGCCGTCATGAGCAACCAGCTCGTACTCACGCGCTCCGAACACAAAGTCAACGCATTCCTCAAGAAGGACGACAACCGGCGGCTCGTCAACGACCACGCGGCGCGCGCGATCCAGGCTTTCGTTCAGCTCATCGGCACACAGCGGCGCCACCACCACGGGCTCAACTCGCAGCGCGGCCGTGCGGCGATCCGGCGGTCCGAGATGAAGCTCTTCGCCGTGCTGCAGGCCTACCGCCAGGTCAAACGCCACGTCAACTCGCACGACGTGAGCGACCCGATGGACAAGCAGATGACGATGCTCGAGATGATGGAGGTCAACGTCGAGTATATCCGCACTAAGATTGAGGACCTGTCCGAGCTCTTCCACAACCAGTCGGACCGGCGCTCGGGCAACCGCAAGCTCAGCAACCTGCAAGTGGCGGTCGCGACCGCCGCGGTGCCTGCCGTGAGTGCCACAGCGACGGTAGCGAGCGTCATCGCCCAGCAGCAGATCCAGCAGCAGCAGGAGGAGCTCGCCAAGAGCTTCAAGAGGACTGGGTCCGTGCCCATCATGCTGGGTGAGGGCGCCGGACTCAACCACAGCGGCAGTTCCGTGCGCAGCCTCAATGCAACTGCAGCAGCCTCGCAGATGGTGACCAATGGCTCGGCACACCAACTGGCCTCGACACAGAACAGTTCGCCACCACTCTCTACAACAGCAGGAGCTGCTATATCAGCATCACCAACGGCACAGTCGCTGACGCTACTCCACTCGCGGGACAGCAACCACAACCTGCGGTCCGAGTGCGACGAGATGCCCGAGTGGGCCATCCTGCTCGAATCGACGCTGCAGACGATCCTGACGCAGGTTGGGCGCGTCTCGAGCGAGGTCGAGGCCATCAAGGTGCGCGTGGGCGAGCACATCGACGACGTTGAGGCACGCGTGAGCGAGATCGAGAAGCGCCTCGTAGTGCAGAACGCCTTCCGCGAGATCACGCGCTCGGCCTCCAAGTCGAGTCTCTTCAAGCGCGACTCGTTCGGCAATGCGAACGGCGGGACGTCGTCCTCAGCAGGTGGCAACGAGTCACCTGCCAGCAATAGCAACGGGCTGCAGGCCGTGCCGTTGCAACGGGGCCACAGTACACGACGGCCGACAGGCGACCAGCGAAGGCCGTCGATACGCAACTTCCTTACGCAGAAGGACCTCGAGGAGTTCCAGAGCGGCGACAGTTTTGAGTGACCCCACGAAGAGCTGCGATAGAGAGCCACTGGGCACTGGACAAAGCAAATCACACTCACGCGGATGGATGTATTGGGTATAAGTTAGTAATCCACTCGCATTATTTAATCTCATGGCTACACTTCTGGTTCTACAAGATGGCTACATTTCTGACTCTCAACATGACTACACTACTATTGTCAGCAGTGGCATGTGAGCGCCTTCTTATACTCGCGCAGGTTCTTGATGATCTCGGGTGCGTCTTCCTCGGCCACAAGCTTCTCGAGCGGCATGAAGGAGCTGCTCCTGCCCACGACGTGCACACGCAGCTTGCGGGCGCCACCACCACCGTCCCAGTCGCCAACACCAGCGTCTTCACTGCTCGTCAAGAGCCACAGGTGGTAGCGCTCGACGAGCCCTTCAAGCGTACATGTCTCCAGCGCCTTGATAAGCTGGGTCTCGCGCTGGAAGTCGAGCCGCCGGCCCTGGATCTCCTCCCAGTACCGGTCCGTCTCGTCCGCGAGTGTCGTGTCCGGACGCGCCTTGAGCCGTTGCAGCGTGGCCACGTGGCCCGCAAACTGCTCCTGGGAGAGCTGCTCGGTCAGAAAGTCGAGGAAGTCAACATGTACGAATCGGTCGATGCAGACGGCGATCTCGCCCGAGGCGTGCGAGGCCGACTGCACTGTGAGACTGAAGCCCAGCACACCGTGCGTGTCGCGCACGCAGCACGAGACCTCGTAGCCAAGCTGCTGTCGCGTGCGCAGGTGGTCGAAGAGCGGCTCCGCCATGAGCTGGTGCAGCAGCTCGGCGTACGCCACGTCCTCGTAGCCGCACTTGCCGATCTGGTAGTACACCTCGACGGCCGAGTTGGTCTCCTCATCGTGCTCGCTCATGTCACGCAGCAGGATGCCATTCGTTGTCACGGGCAGCTCGGTCGTGTGTGGCGGGATCAGCGATTGGGCTCGCTCTCGATGCGAACTCAGTCGCTCACTCAGGAGCTCCTCAACCTGGGTCTGGAGATTAATGGCGCCCGCCCGCGAGCTGTTGCCGTGGATGAGCGTGCGCATGGCCACGTCCCCATCCCACATGCCCTCGTCTCTGAAGCGCACGATGTCTTCGATCTCAACCTCAGCAAGTGCGAGGATCTTGTCTTCGACCGAGAACGCGGCGCGCTCGAGCAGCTGGAGCCTCAGATACCGGGCCTTCATGGCCGGCTTAAGGTTCAAATTGCGGTACTCACGCACGAGCTCGTCACGCAAAACCGTGAAGGTCGCCGACGTGATCTCCGCGGCCACGAGCTGCTGAAAGACCATGCGCACCAGGTCGCCGAGCTTGTCGCTGAAGCCGCTGAACGAGGCCTCGATGTCGAGGTCGCGGATGCCAATGTCGAACGCTAAGTTCGCATTGCTCGCCTGGTACATGGTCTGCTTGAGCGCGTCATTGACGATCTTGAGGTAGATCGTGGCGCAGACGTAGTTTGAGACGGAGTGTGTAAGGGACGGCAGGCAGACAAGGAAGTTCACGTTCGTCTTTGGCACGTAGAATGTCGCGTCCTGTTTGAACCAGAGCTTGCCCAAGCGCGTTGTGCACACGAGTTGAGGCCCATTGCCCTTGTCCTGAAGCTCGCACGAGGTCTCGTCCTCGCCGTCGGCCTCGAGGGGGACAATATCGAAGCGCTGTGGCATGAGTTGGTTGCGCGGCGGGTTCTTGAGTACCCTGTGGGGTGAGGGCACGCTCCATTTTGCTAGGAGCTCATTGGGGATCGTCGACTTGGCATACTTGGCGCCAAACCACTTCTCGGTCGTGAAGTCCAGAGGCGTCTCGTGCTCAGGAGTTTCGTTGACCTCGTCAAACGAGTGCGAGAAGAGTAGCACGCGGGTGTTCGCGGGCGTCATGTGGTCCAGCAGCGCGCGTGTTGGCGCCTCCTGGAAAGTGCCCTGAAGCGTGTCGTAGCGCAGGAGTTCGCCGCGGGGGCTCACACCGTGCCGGTCCTGCATCAAGTGGCTCAGGCGGCGACAAAGCGCGATGGGCTCGTGCTCTTCCTGAAACAGGAAACTCATCTCATTAGATGCCTTGAGTTCCTCGAATATCCAGGGCTCGAGCGACTCACTGGCTCTGGTGAAGTGGAGCACGTCAAAGATGACCTGGACGACCTCGTCCCAGTGCTCGAGTCCAATTCTCGTGAGTGTGATGCCCACCTCAAAGAGACTCCCAAACGAGCCAAATTCGTAGCTGTCGCCCTCGGAGATACCCGCAGAGACGTACGTGGCCCAGCGCCGGCTCTTGAGGACCGCTGTCAGCGAGCCCTCGCCCTCATGGCCCAGGATGTGGGATAAATAATCCCAGGGCTTCTGTCGATAGCTCGTGAGCAGGGGCGGCAGCGCCCAATACAAGTGCATCGAGTGCATCTTGCGCACGGGCAGGATCTTGATCAGTGTCGGCTCTTGGCCTGCAGCGGCACCGAATGGCGCTCGTGGAGGTCCTGGGGTGGTAGCAATTGAGGGCCCTTCAAGCCCACGGATTTTGCCGAAAGACTTGGCGACCCAGGCCTCCATGTCATCGAGCGAGTCTTGGCCGTAGACACAGAGCTTCATCAAATTGGCTGCGTAGTGGCGATTGTAGAACGCGATCATGGCCTCTCGTACGTCGATGCCCTGGGCCGATGGGATCGTCTGCAAACTCTGCGTGTTGCCCCAGCTGAACGTGTCGTACGCGTGACCGGGTGCGCAGGTCTCGCACTGAATCTGCTGCAACCGCACGTAGTCGTTCTGCAGCGCGCGGTTAAACTCGGACTCGACGGCAAGCAGCTCGCGCTCCATGGCCTCGTGATGGAAGAGCGGCGCGATGAAGAACTGCGCAAATATGTCGAGCGCGCGCTCGAGGTGGCGCGGCCCGATCTCAAAGAGGAAGCGCGTCGACTCGCACTCGGTCGCGCCGTTGCTGTAGCCCCCGTGGGTGCTCAGGAAGGACTCGAACTCGTTCTCGTCTGGGTACTTAGCGCTGCCCATGAAGAGCATGTGCTCGAGGTAGTGCGCAAGGCCCTTGAGGCTCTGCGGGTCGGCCATGCTGCCGACGCCTACGGTCATACAGGCAGCAGCATGGTGCGTGCTCACAGGCGCCTCCTCGTCGTCGCCGTCATCATCGTCGCTGTCTCTATCGCTGTCGCTCTTGGTGCTGAAAAAGCTGTGGCGACGAGCTCTGGTGACGTTAGACTGCGCCAGATCTGGCTCAGGCTCGCTCTCAGGGTCACATCCATCATTATCACTGTGCGTAGTCGCCTCGTTCTGGATCAGCAGCGCTTCGAGACCGTTCGGCAGCGTGATGATGCGGTAGTTCTTCTTGTCAGCCGGCGAGCGGGAGGTGTTGAGTGACACGCTCGTTGTCGCCATGTGTAAGGGTGCTGTGACTGTGGCTGCTGAGAGGTCGTGTGGAAATGAGCGATGCACAGCGAGCGCTCGTCAGTACAGGAAGGACCCTGCGTCTCTGACCCATTCCTTCTTCTTGCGTCCTCGATTGCGATGATGCCCATCAAAAAAAAGAAAAAAGAGCTCTTCAATATTTTCTTTTCCCACCAATCAAATACCCGTAAAATGTCAAGAACGAATATTTTCAACCAATTAGAATGGAGGCAAGAAGTCGAGGCCTTTTCTCAATGCTGAAACTGAGGTCGCCTCGGATCACCACCACCAGTCTTCTGAGTCAATGGACGCGCATCTAAAGATCATCGTGAGGAGATCTCTGCCCAGATGCCCAAGACTGCGATTTCGTCTGGCCAAGTGGCCGACGACGCTTAGCAACGCCCAGCGCATCTGCAGCGTTCGCTTCACGGCTACGACAAGCTTCCCGCTGAATCTCTCCAGGTGCTGGCGCTCATCATTGCGCCATCGACCAGAGAATAACACACGCTCCAGCACGCGATTCGATCGAAGTCGGCGCGAAAACGTCGTCAACTCGCCCCGGAATGAGCAGCTGAATCCGCAGATGTGCAACTCCTTGAGCGAGTTCACCACTGCGTACCACCAATTCGTTGCGCTCGCCAGGATCTTCTCCCAGCACTTCAGGGTTGCATAGTGCCCAGTCCAGTGTGAGAGACTTAAGATTGGACAGTGTGTGCTCAGCGAAGAACTGCTGCAGTGTTGACTCGCAAAGCACCACGTAGTTTGTGGCACGTACGAGCTTGAGCTTCTTGAGGTTCGGGCAAAGCGACGGCATGTCGTGAAGAGTTGAGTCGGCAAAAATCGGATCGACCTTCACCATTAGCGACTCCAATACGTACCCGACTCGACCAACATTGACTGATCCTCTCGCATCGAGAAGCTGCCATCAAGCTTCAACACTGCCAACGGTGACAGCCCTTCCTGCGACGATTCTACTGCTTGACCTCTGCGATATCGTGTACTTGGAGCCATCCAAAGCCAAAGCCAGGAACGAGAGCGCACCGCCACCCAGGAATCTCTTGCTGCTGCTCAAGCTCGGATTCCACCTGGAGTGCCACGAGCAGCGCCGAGTTGCAATCGGGGACGACGTGAATCGTAGCATTGGTCTTCACTCGCGCGACTTCACCAGGATTTAGAGCGTCCTCTTCATGTTCATCGACGCTTGCTTCACAAGAGAAACCCCTCTTGCGCTTTTTCGGTCTTGGGTGCACCAAATGGTACAATTTGATAGCTGAAAGCAAGTTCGATAGCGCGATTCTTGAGGCTGCCCACTCTTACTGCTCAGGAATGTCCATCACCTCGCTATTATATTCATAGCTGTCCGTTGGACGACATGGTCTCGAGCTCGCTTGCAGGACGAGCTCCAGAATTCCTTCCGTGTTCAAGCGAAACTCGCACCTACGAGCTCTCGCTAGCCAGCTCGAGCTCTGGGTTCTCAGGTGGAAGATCGCGTACGCGATTCAGTTGAGCTCGTAGTTTGTCAGTCACCACAAGAGCTGCCAACGTCCACGGTCTCCTTCGAGCTCGAGCCTCCGAGTCGACTGGGTGTGCGGCAACGCGGAGCACAGGCATGCAAAGAGCTGCTTGTTCATTGCGCGTTCGTGCAGAGTGAGCACCTGAAGACACGTAGCTGTCGAGAACGAAGAGCGCCTGTCGTGCTGAATCGTTAATGCTTCAGCGACGAATCGGCCCAAAGCTGCAGAGTTGACACGAGCAGCCGACGCGATGTGAACCCGTGAGTCATTTGCTTGATCCGTAGGATCCTCAGCAAGACAACGCGCCAGTTCAGGAAGATCCTCGCTGATCTGGACGATCATGTCTGACACTTCAGCAGGTCCGTGCACGAGCTGAAGACGACGTTGCTGCTCGTCGCTCCTTATTAGACTTGGAAGTGGTGGTTTCTGAGGAGACATCGAACAGTTAGACTTGATGGACGGAAACTAACTCACCAGGGCAGCTCCTTGTCCCATACGCACCCGTGCTGTACACTGTATGTAGCAAGAATTATTCGCCAAAAGAGCGGACCAAACACACTTCAACGTCCTTGTAGCGCCGCGACGACAGCAACACTCACGCGCGTGAAGATGACTCAGCACATGAAACAGTTGACGGATGCAGTTTCGCCTGGCTTTCGTGTTCTTCACGAGCCTGACCCAGTGATCAACGGCTTGACGCTGGATGACTATCTCCCAGAAGTCCTATATATTATGCGATGGAATGGCAATGACTTTGTGACAATGGAATCGTCACTGCTGAAGCTTCAAATACTCTGCTTAGAGGCTGCGATCGCGGATCGCAACACTCTTGCGCGACTCTTCTCCGCGCTTCCGTATACACAGTCGATTCGCACGCTTGTATTGAAGGGCGACGGATTCACCAAGGATGGTGTGTGGAAATTGAGTGCGGTAGACACCAGTTGGCTCAGATACGCGCTCTTCCACCCAAGCACAAAGACATCAAGCTGGAAGAAGCTCGTCTTGGATCACTGCGACCTTGACATGGAAATGTTAAGGCAGATAGGATATCGTAACAAGGCTCCGGTACGCGCTGCTACAAAACTGGCGGTCTTGATGAACCTGCACAAAGTAAAGAAGAGGCACAAGCGAGGTGGTGAGAAACCAGCGACAGCAGCTCGAATCCAGATCGGGCGACAATTACAGCTTCTTCGAGCAGCAGTCAAGCGCGTCGCGACGATTTTCACTAGTTCGAGTGACATCGGTAGCTCAAGCATGGTACTGTGCACTGTGGAGAGCGAAATGGAGCTGGAGGCTTGCGAGATCACGACCCAAGCACACCGGTGTATTCTTGCGCCTGGCTTCGGCTTTAGCTGGATTGACCACGAGGAACTCCTCGAAGTGAAGAGCTAGTCAGCGTTTCCTGAACAAGCGCCTGGGATGTCATCGCTGAGCTCTCTTGAGATTATCAACGCGAACGATGCGACCAGGCTTGCGCTGCTCTTGGCTGGAATCGGTCGATCACTTCGTCGCTTGTCGTGGATATATCCGGATCGTCCAGCTTGGTCTTGGACGACATTTCTCGATGGTGTTTGAACCTGACGACGCTCTACATTTGGGGTCGCGAAATGACGCTGAAATGCAAGTCGATGCGACGGTTCTCCTCTCAATTATTGACCCACAAGCTCCGCTGTTTCGCTGTGGACGAGAGAATATGCGATTTGCATGCGCTGGTGGCAATCCTGTGCGATCCAGCTACGTATCCTGCCGTCGTGAGGCTTGAAGAGCTGCGTTTCGCCAGGATGGACGCCAACCTCGCGACACTTCGTTCCTGGTACAGGAACCTCCACGTACTCAACGCTTATCTCTTTGCAGAACTGCTGGAGAACAACAAGACGCTCGAACGATCCTTTTTCCGCGACTCCGCTGGGACGTATATGTCGCGTCTCGCGCGCTTCGACGGCGAAATCCTGCGCTCAAAGGGAATCACGCAGTGTTTCCTAGCGTTCCTCAGTGTCCTTGAGCGAGCCGCGTCGGCTGCCGACGCTGACGATGGAGCTCAAAGCAGCGAGTAGATTTGCGAATCGGGACCTGCTCTCGCTGATCTTCAGCTTTGCAGGGACGCGTCGTGTCGTCGTCAGGAAGTAGTGAATCACTCTACACTCTTGCATTTTTGAGTTGTCCATATGCTACTATGAAAAGTGAGGCACAAGCAACCTCACCTGGCCATCTCAGGTCCTGATAGAACTTTACAGAGTACTCAACAGTCATATGAAAAACTATAGACGCACCCGGTTTTTTCGACTTACAGTTTCAATTGTTCTTTTTTGAAAGTGCTGTTTAAATGGGAGCTTTCATGGCAAAAATAATGAGAATGCAGAAAACCATATTCAAAAAGAGTAAAAATTGAAAGAGCAAAGTCACTTTTTCACATTCTGACCCTATGAAAAA
>JAASFV010000303.1:0-27117 GCA_023334015.1 Globisporangium paddicum
CCCCCCCCCCCCCCTAGTAAAGGCCCGAATTGGACAAATTTCTAACCTGATCTATTACTTACCACAGTAAAAATTACACTGGCTGATCTAAAATGAATTTTTATATCGACGACTGACTATATAATCGCGTACAGTATTAAATTGCGCGGTCAAGTCCGATGCGGACGCGAATCAATTTAGCTCTAGCTGTTCTAACTCTTCCTGAAACTCCAACATATCATCGTTTACAATGCCTGTGTGACGCCAGCAATTGGCAATTGTTGTGCTTGTCACTGCGGCCCACGCATCTTGCGCCCATCTCATTGCAGTAAGAGCGTCGACATGAAATAGTTTGTCGTTGTCCTTTTTGTCTTCGATGTCGCTGCGCTCCAAAATCTCGTTGAACTTGTCCACTGCGTGACGGATCCGGTGCCTTTCAATGTGCGCTTTAAACGAGCCTATCACGCCGGCGTCTTGTGGCTGGAGGTATGGTGTTGTGTTCGGTGGGAGCATTTCGATCTTGACAAGGGCTCGGTCACCTTGTGGGACGAGGTGCTGTCAAGGAACAACAGAACATGGTGATCTTGGCTGCACATTTTCTCGCTGAAGTGCTGAGCCCATCTAACGAAGACGCTCGTGATCATCCACCCTTTAGTGCGCTCTCATAGTGCAGGCCGAGGTCGCTCACAGTGTTTGTCCCAATAAAGAAGAGCGGTGTTGTTGTTGAGTCGTCCGCGTTGCTTGTTACTGCGACCATCAGGCGCTTTTTGACGTTCTTTCGGCCGGAGATCCCCTTCCTAGAGATTGTTCGTTCGGGCGCGGTGCAGTAGAAATATGCAGTCTCATCCATGTTGAATATATTTCGCTTCTCCTACTCGGACATGATCTTCCTCAACTCCTTTCGACCCTTATTTACCGCGGCAATACTGACGAACGCGGCTTCTCCTTGTGTCTTCTTGGAGGAGAGGTGATGGCGGTGCTGGAACTTGAACAGCCAGCCTTTCGAAAACACAAGCGCTGCGAGCTTATCTTTCGCGAGCGCGGATCTGAAGTAGCCGCTTAGACGCGTGTCATATATGCGGGCCTCCTTCTCGCGAATGGGGCGCCAGTGACGATTGGCAGTTTCGCCACTACCATCAATGCCGCTCTTGAAGAGCACTGAGAGTGTGGCCACTACTGGCGCGCGCTGCAGCTTGAAGACAGTGGCAGCCCAGTCGCCGATCACTGCGAGCGTCTTCTCTGGATGGTCAGTGCGGTGGTCGCACAGGGCGCTTCTGCTCGCTGTTCAAGCGTGTTCGCTCTCTCCATCTTCGTTGGCATGTTCTCGTTGTTCCAGCGCGTCTTGCGCTCGTCTTGTTGGTCTCTTTGTGGCTGTTGCAGGTGGCGAGCGCGCCAAAAACAAACAAAAACAAAAACAAGAGTCATTGTAAAACATTGTGTTTTATCCAATAAACAGTCCCAGAATGAATCCGAAAGTGCAGTATTTTGTTGGCATGTTTTGAATAAAAACCTGATATTCATCATTTTATAGAGATAAAAAACGTTTTTACCACGTTATGGAGGTATCTTATTTGCTGGCTTGTATTGGGAAGAGGACTGTATTTGGTGTCCACAACTGTAAGTTCTCATCTTTTGGGCTGGCTCTTTTTGGCGAATCAAATGTGAGAAGAGTGCTGATTCGCTGAAACGAAAATCTGCGAAACTGATTTTTTTGTGATGTCGTCGCTTCGCTGGATGTTGCGCCAAGGGGCGCTGTTTGCGCATGCGAGGTGACGCGAAGGTGATCCGACTGTCTGACTGGGATGCGACGAGCCCAAGATCGGCTGGCTGTGTCAAGTCAAACCGATCAACACTGGCTTCGCCTGCGCACTGGTGATTGCAGTTAAAGACTACGATTTCGTTTCAGTCGTGTTCGTATCAGCACTCGCGTCACTGTTTGTTCTAACCTTCGTTTGGGGAAGTCTAAGACGGTAATATCCATTGAAACGATCTCCGGCCTTGTTGAAGATAGCAGCACAGGTGGTAGGTAATCGACATGCCGGCTGGCTGGCTGAGCTGAAGACAGCAACGAGAATGGTAGGTGATCGTCATGCCGGCACGGATTTGACGTGGATTGGGCGGGAAAGCCAATGGTGCACCGCTGCCACAAGCTCATTCGCTGATCCTTTCACCCAACACCGCAACCCGCAACTCGCAGTACCCAACATCAGACTTCTCCATACAAATTTCCATCCAATTGTCGAATGAATTGTTTAAAACACCCTCTTCCAGTCAACACTTATGTTGTTTTAAACAGCTCGAGATCCTGGCCTGGCCGGTTTCTGGACTTGGTGTTGCTGTGGTTGTGCTTCCACTTGTGAAAAACAACCCCAAGCAGCAAGCAGCACCAGAGGGAAACCCCGCACTCTTCCACTCGCTCAGCATGATGCTCGCGCGCACCCTCCGCCTGCAGGCGCGCCACTTCAGCGCCGCCTCCGGACACTGGCTCGGCAGCGTGCCCATGGGCCCGGCCGACCCGATTCTCGGTCTCACCGAGCGCTTCAACAAGGTGCGGCATGTTTATATTGAGAATTGTATGGAATGGTGCTGTGTGGATGCTAACGAAGGTGTGCGTGCGTGCGTGTGTGTTTTAGGACCCGGACCCGAGAAAGGTGTCGCTCGGCGTCGGCGCGTACCGTGACGACAATGGCAAGGTATGTGTTGTATACGGGCTTCTTCTTCAACGTGAGACTCACGGGGAGTTGAAGTTGGGAGGCGCAATCTCTGTCTATCTGTTTCTTCTGAGGACTAATTGTGGACGTGTGTCTTTGTTTTTAATGTGCTGAACGCGTAGCCATACGTGTTGCCATCGGTGCTTGAAGCTGAGAAGCGCATTATGGCGGCTGGCAAGAACAAGGAGTACGCTGGCATCTCGGGCATGAAGGACTTCGTGGACCTTTCCCTTAAGTTTGCCTACGGCGACGACAACAAGGCTCTCCAGGAGAAGCGGATCGCTGGTGTCCAGGTATGACCTCTACGCATTTGAAAACAGAGTGAGCCTTCCTTCTGGCGAGCGCATGTGCTAATGATGTTTTTATTGCTGCAATATTCAGACCATTTCGGGCACTGGCGGTGTTCGCCTTGCCGGTGAGTTCTTCTCCAAGTTCTTGGGCAAGGGCACGCCAATCTACATCTCGAACCCGACCTGGGGAAACCACATTCCCATCATGAAGGTGAGGGTCTCTATCAGTTGGCAGCTGTCAAAGATAGTGCTGTATTGACTCACGTGTCGTGCTTTTGAATTACTACAGGATGCTGGCATGGAAGTGCGCAGATACGCTTACTACGAGCCAGCTTCCCGTGGCTTGGACTTCTCCGGTCTTATCAGCGACCTGAAGGGAGCCCCAGAGCGCTCCGTCTTCTTGCTCCACGCTTGTGCTCACAACCCAACCGGTGTGGACCCAACGCAAAAGCAGTGGCAAGAAATTTCCGACGTGATGAAGGCGAAGAACCACATTCCGTTCTTCGACTGTGCGTACCAAGGCTTCGCTTCTGGTGACCCGACCCGCGATGCCGCTGCCATCCGCTTCGTACGTAACGCAGCACGGTTGCATTGTCCAATCAACTGTGATCGCTAATTTCGATTGTGATTTCGTTTGGA
The DNA here is from genome assembly GCA_023334015.1 of Globisporangium paddicum. NCBI lineage: Eukaryota > Oomycota > Peronosporomycetes > Pythiales > Pythiaceae > Globisporangium > Globisporangium paddicum. Next base: position 3,620 of record JAASFV010000303.1, read on the forward strand.
CCAACAGTTCGTGAAGGAAGGCCACAAGATCTTCTTGTCCCAGTCGTACGCCAAGAACTTTGGTCTTTACGGCGAGCGTGTCGGTGCTTTGAGCGTTGTGACCAAGAACGAAGAGGAAGCCCAGCGAGTGGAGTCTCAGCTGAAGATTTTGATCCGCCCGATGTATTCGAACCCTCCAATCCACGGCTCGATGATCGTGTCCACTATCCTGTCGGACCCTGAACTGAAGAGCCAGTGGTTCGGTGAATGCAAGGGCATGGCTGACCGCATCATTTCCATGCGCACGGCTCTGCGCGACGCGATCGAGGCGGTTGAATTGAACAACGGCGTGAAGAAGTCGGACTGGCGTCACATTACTGACCAGATCGGTATGTTCTGTTACACCGGCCTCACGGAGTCTCAGGTCGTCCGCATGATCGAGAAGCACCATATCTATTTGACCAAGGACGGTCGCGTGAGCATGGCTGGTGTCAACTCCAAGAACCTTAGCTACATTGCTGAGGCGATCGCTGAAACCGTGCAGAACGCGTAAGCCATCATCAGCGGGCGCGTAGAGTTTGTCAAGGTGCCCAAAACTGCTCAATAACAACGATAATCGGCTTCTCCAGACGGTATTTACAGTTCATGATTTACTTACTATTCTCTCTTCAATCGTGTTGGTGGGATCTGACGTTGTGTGCACCCAGCTAAGGGAGATTGTCGATGGCAACGTCGAGTGCGAGTCCTGCTGGCATTCATTCGACGTTCAGCAGCAGTGTCTGCTCAGCATGTGCAGATGCTTGGGCGACAGACTCGTCGAAGTCTTGCTGCTTCACAAAGCGCCCTTTGATTCGAGGGCACGCGATCGCGAGGCGCTTTCGGCAGTCATACTTGATGCGCTTGTGGTATACGCGCTCCTTCCGCTTTTCGTGGAACCGCTTGATCCGCTCTTGGCGCGCCTCGGGTGAGTACGCTCCGATCTTCCTCTTGTGAAGAACGCGCGGCGGCTGCAATGACGAGATCGCGAATCCAGGGTACAGTCCGTGATGTCCGGGTTGCTGATGAGAAAACTGAGCAGATCTCCCGCGGTGCCACGTCTGGGAGCTGGACGAGGCGCCGAACTGTGCCAAGCCGGAAGGCTGCATGTGCGACTGCTGCAAGCCAGGGAGTCGACAAAGCTGTGGTATCTCGGGAAAACAATGGTTGATATCAGAACCCCGGGAGTACTTCTTCGTCAACTCGGTCATTGGAGACTGCTTTGGGAGCGTGCAGAAGAGCGACTCCTTACTCACTCGCTTGGTTTTGGCCGTTCGATACGCATCTGGAAGAGGAGACTGCTTCTTGAATGCGTTGTGTATGTTTGGTTTGCTTGTGGCTAGGCTCAGCGACTCGATCGGGAACGGAACCATTTGGTGGCTCGTGGAGGAGCAACCAGAGGAGGCTGACTTCGGCACAAGAAAGTTACTATCGTTGTGCTGTGGGAACATTTTCTCACGCTGGAACCGAGGCGTCTCAAGCGGACGGAAGACTGACGCACTCGAGGTAAGGTACGAGTGATTGTTGCACTCCCAGAACTCACTTTGGCTCCTCGTGTTAGTTGCTGATAATGCGAACAATCTCAGGTCGTTGTCAGTCACGATGACTCGTTTGCTTGGCGCTGCAGGCTCTGAGGCGTTCAGTTCGTCTCTGAAAGGCAAGATATGGGCATCGTGGTACTCGAACATCTCCGGCTTCTCGTACTCGCATGCGGTTTCCCTTCCCGAGTACTCATCGTCGTATAGAGAGGGCAGACAGCCCAGCGTCTCATTCCGATGGTACTCGTGCAGAGGTGCGAACAGCGGATCCGTCCGCGAAACTCCATACTCTTGTTCTGCCGGTGCCGGTGCCGAATTCCCGTAAAACCGCCCAGGAGACTGGTCTTGCGGAGCAAAACTGAGGTCCTGCCAAGAAGATACTCGAGACAGTGGTGGTGGCTCAACTCCGCCAGAAGTCAGCGAAGCGTCGAAATAGCTCGGACTCGAGCTGAACGTCGTGCAATCCAGGTTGAGCGGTGAAATCGAGTGGAAGCTTGAGTTCTTTGATGCACCAGTGATATCTTCAGCTGCGCGAGAGATGGCCTGAGGGGAGAAGTCCAGCTCGTTCAGCATCGTGTACGGCGGTCGAGCGCCCGTGAAGAACGGCGAGACGTTCGCTTTCTGTAGGAGCTGCTGGTCTTGGATACAGTCCACCTCTTCAAGCTCGAGTTCAACGGATCGATGCATCTTGGTCGACGCTGTATGTACCTGCACCGATCAGGTTGGGGTATGCAGGCAGTGCGCGGCGAGGTGTCGATTCGGAAGTGAGCGATGAGGGAGCAGCCGCACGCAGTTTCTGTTTGCTCACCACCACTCGCTCGATCGAGCGACCACATTGGCAATGTTGCTGGGGCTTCTGCGTGCCAAGCTGATATCATACTATCACCTGTGCACCACCATTGGGCATTGACTAGGGTCTGGGTTCAATGGCTCGAAGCAATCATGACTCGCGACCTTTCGAGCTCCTCCAAGATCGCGTCTCTTGGGAGGCATTAGATTTTATTAAAACCCATTAACCCATTTAGGGTTATATGTGAATTGGTTGGATAATTCGAAGGAAACTTGAGCGTTTCGGCTTCTCATGAAAAGTTCCATCATGACCGAATAACACACATTCGGTTCAAACTTGAAATTTGTATGCATAACCGATTTGGTGCTACACATTGAAATAACCCAAAATGAAGTCTCGATTTGTAACATCGAAAACGAAACGTACGACCTTGTACTTCGCTTATGTATACATGCTTGGACAAGAAGGATCCCGTGTTATCTGGTTCTTTAACCGGTTTAGATTGTTGGGTTGAATTAGGATGTGCGGCTCCGAGCAAGTTTGGCAATTGGTGACGAGAGTGGCGTGCGAGACGCTTGGGGAAACGTGAAGCGTGACGAAAGGTGCGTGTGATTACATACTTGTTTGATAGAGACCAGCTTCTAATTCGTTGCGTAGAGTGATTGGTATGCTAGTCACTAGTACTGTGCATGTCGAACGCATGCTGATTGTGTGGTTGAGATCTGCAGGTTGCACGCTGCTGCTTGCCCTTCGTGATGGAAGTGGCAACGTGGCACGTCAACCTGAATTATGCATTCCAAGTGTGAGTTCAGCACTGAAGCTCATTTTTTCTATCTTGTGCGGAAAGGTCGCGAGTCATTCATGACGTCGCTCGCTCGCTCCTACTTCCCGACTGGGTACTTGCTTTTCTTGACAGGCTTGATGCGCGTCTTCTGCTTGCGCGCATAGCCGACCCAGCGAACGATCTCGTCGTGCTCCATGATCTTCGCGAGCGTGTTGAAGTCCCTCGCGAGCGTGCGCTCGTCCTCTGTGGAGTGGATTTTGCTGTGGCACGGACGGCAGATCATGATGCACGTGTTCAGAAAGTCTCGCGTGTAGCCCTGCTTGAGATACCGCGAGTGCGTGACGCGAGGGATGAGGTGATGCGCAGTCAAGTTCATCGGCCGCTCACACATCTCGCAGAGGCCGCCCGTGTCGAGCTCGCTCTCCCTGTCAGCGCGATCTTCGTCTAACACGACATCCTCCATGAGCACCACCTGCTTCTTTCCAAACTCGACAAATTCGATTTCGAGATGGAACCCTGGCGCGCGCCTCTTCTCCTTCTTTGTGCGAGTGCTAGCAATGTCTGCTTCGTCCTCCAGTGTGATCTGTTGCGAGATCACGGCCGGATGCCACTCCTCGTCCTCCTCCAGCACCGCCAGGCAGCGCTTACCGACAGCATACTGAACACGCAGAGACTCGATATGTGCTGCCTTGCGTCGTGCCTTCTCGTCTTCTTGGCTGTTCTCCGAGGGTCGCATCAGCGCCACGAGCTGCGCCGAGAGCTCCTGGATGCAGCCACTTTTCAGGAACGATGACGCGTCTTCGAGCATAGCCGCCAACACGCTGGTCAGTGTGGACGCGTCCACACTTCTGTGCTCGTCTGCAGCGTCGAGCACCAGCTCCGCGAAGTACTCTAGCTCCTCCTGCTGCGTTCTGGAGAGCGCGTGGCGCCCGAGAAGTGCGCAGATCGCCTCGGAATTCGGCATCGCATCGACCATTTTTTCTGTGGTTTTGCTTGTCAATTGCGAAATGGACACTGTGAAGCATGCAACTTTTGATGTTGCACAAGAGGTATACCAAACGTATACAAAATGTATACTATACAGGGTAACCAAATGAGCAAATCGGGTTACGTTGCGTGAGTGATGGTGAGAAGTGGTTACGCTGCTGAAATCACCGGAAGAAACGTGCTGGGAAGTTGGCTGCTGGAAAGTAAAGGTTTCCTTCATCAAGGACATTTCGCCAACCCATCTGCTGCATGGTGATCTTCACTGTCATTGATACGCTGTCATCGACGTCTGGTTGAGTGAAGGTTGCTGCAAGAATGCTCCTCCATTTCTATTATGATTTCAATTATAGCCCAGTGTAAACAGTGTAACCCAAGGGATACGTTGGGCTCAAAACCGGTATTGATTCGGTAACGTTACAGTAGTTATCATCACTATGTATTAATACCACATATCTTCGATACACCTCAAAAATTAATGTATCAATTTTGACTATTTGTGTTGAATTCAAAGGTCATTAAACCTTCCATAATCTATAGCCTTCGAAACCTTACGTATATCAGGTAGTGCACAGTAGAGATAACTACTGTACGTAGCGGCAGTGTTATCGGATCATCTCGTTACACAAAAGCATTCGTCCTCGACGAAGAGCTCACCACAACAACAACTCATTCGCTCCATCACCATGGCCGCTCCAACGACGACGACGCGCTTCTTCGGCATCGACTTTGTACGTGGCCACCTGCTGCTTCTCCTCTTCGCCAGTCACTCACGCGTGTGCGTACCTCTTTCTTTTCTCCCAGGGCACGCAACGCTCGGTGGTGGCCGAGAGCTCTGGCGACGTGGTGCTCAATGAGCTCGGCTCGATGACCACGGCGACGCTCGTGTCGTTCAAGGGCGACGAGCGTCTCATCGGCGAGGCCGCCGTGCTCTCGTCCAGTACTAACCCGCGCAACACGGTCGACTGCCTCAACCTGCTGCTGGGCAAGGACTTTGCGCACGTGCAGGCGATCACGAGCGAACTGCCTGGCCAACGGGTCACGTTCGCACAGGTACCGAACGACGACAGCCAAGTGGTCGCGCAGGTGGAGTACTTGAACGAGGTCAAGCAGTTCTCGCTCGAGCAGCTCACAGGCATGCTCTTCGGCAAGCTCCTGGAGCAGATGAAGAAGCGCGTGGGCGCTCACGAGGCCATCCACGTGATCGTCGCGGTGCCCTCGGCCTGGACCGAGAGCGAGAAGAAGGCGCTCACGCTCGCGTCCAAGATCGCCGGCATCCCTAAGATATCGATCATCACCCGCGACGCTGGTACGAACACTTGCCTCTGATTTATAGATGTGTGTGAATCTTGTGGGACATGTATGTGCTGTTGTCCTAATGTAATTGTGCGACGATGACAGCTCTGGCGCGCTGCTTTATCCGCAAGCACCCACTCGAGGCCCCCAAGGATACCGAGGACACTACGGACGTGGCCAAACACATTGCGATCGTGGACATTGGCCACGCGACCACGAGCGTCTCGGTCGTCAAGCTCACGCGTACGTTTTTGGACTTATATATCTCTATCTGTGACCTGATCTAACGTTAATCGTGTATGCTTGGTTATGTGTAATAAAGGCGAGGGTGAGACCGTGCTCGCGAGCGAGAGCGACCTGTCGCTTGGTGCTGATAGCCTCGACCGCCAGCTCTTTTACCACTTCCAGAAGGAGGTGCTCGAGAAGTACCAGTTGAGCGTGACGCTGCCCACGAAGGAAGGCAAACGGCTCTTCCAGGCCTGCGAGAAGCTCAAGAAGTTACTCTCAACCATCGGCGAGGCGGCCGTGACGGTCGAGAACATTGCGCAGGACCGTGACATCTCGATCAAGATCTCGCGCGACCTGTTCGAGCAGCTCTGTGCCTCCGAGAGCGATCGCGTGACCGAATTGGTCTCATCTGCTCTGGCCAAGGCCCAAGTCGACGCCAGTGTGATCGCGTCGGTGGAAATTGTCGGCGGCGGTACCCGCATCCCGTTCGTCCAGGCCGCAATCCTCAAGGCCTTTGGCACGGACCTGCAGCAAGGCGCCTCACTGCTGGGCCGCATGCTCGACTCGACGAGCGCAATTGCTGTGGGTGCGGCGTTCTCGAGCGACTTGGTTGGCGCTGAGCAGGAGCTCCAGTTGACGGACGCCCAGCAGACGCAGCTCGACGAGTTCATCGCGCTTGAGCAGCAGATGCAGGCGCACGACGGTGAGCTTGCGGCGATCGCGAACGAGCGCAACGCCATCGAGGCGTTCGTGTACGAGATGCGCTCCAAGACGAGCGAGAAGCACGGCGCGAAGATCGATGGCTCCCAGCTGAGCCCATTGCTGGAAGCGGCCGAGGACTGGATTTACTCGGAGGAGTCGGAGTTCGCGACGCTGGCGACGATCCTGACCAAGCGCCAGGAGATCGAGGCGCAGATCCGCGGAGTCTGCAGCGCGTACTTTGAGGCCGTGGACGCCGACGAGAAGGCCTTTGAGGCGCATCTTGAGGAGGAGTCGAAGAAAGCTGAGGCCGAACGCGCCGCCGACGGAGGTGACGAGGACCACGACACCCGCAAGCTTAAGAAGCCTGAGCGCATGCGTCTCGTGGTCAAGAACAAGGAGGAGGGCAACGAGCTCTTCCGTGACGGCAACTTCCAGCACGCGGCGATGCGGTACGTCAAGGCGCTCAGCCACGCGTCCAAGTTCTTTGACCTGAGCGACAGCGACCTCGAGGAGGTCAACAAGCTCAAGCTCAGCTTGTACCTTAACCTGGCGCAGTGCTACTTGAAGCTCGAGCTTTGGGGCAAGGCGATTGCGAACTGCAAGGACGCGCTAAACCTGGATCCTGTGAACGCCAAGGCGCTATACCGTCGTGCCCTGGCCTACGAGAAGGAGAAAAGCTTTGAGCTCGCGGCCGAGGACGTCAAGGCTGCGCTCAAGGTCTCGCCCGAGGACAGAGCGATCCTCAAGCTCGACGAGCGCCTCAAGCTTGTGCAGAAACGCCAGTTGGACAAGGAGAAGAAAATGTGGGGCAAGGCGTTCGCGTAGAGCTACAACAGACTGATGGACCATAGACGATGAGGCAGAAGTGACTAAACGAAGGGAGATCACACGATGAAAATGAATACCTTACGACCCATAAGAGCTGTCGTTGTTCGCAGTTTGCGCGCTGGGGTCTAGTGAGCCGAGTCCGTGTCCTTGGGCATGCTGCACTTGTTGATCCACTTGCGACGGCGCACCATGGCCAGTGTGAACGCGGTCTTCTGCCACGGGCCCGCGAACGTCGGTGCGTAGATCCAGCCGCTGTCGTCGCCCTGCGAGACATCGAGAGTCCAGCCGTCGGCCTCGAGGTGCGGCGGGCACTTTGGCGCCACCTCCTCGAAGGCGTTGGACGAGATGTTGGCGTCGTCCACTGCGCTCCAGCGCTTGCGCTCGCCGTTGACCATGGTCTCGGTCGTCCATTTCTTCACGATGTGGTACCGCTGGTTCTCCCACAGCTCAAGAACCTGGTCGACGTGGTCGGCGGACGTGAGCTTGATGTCGAGGAAGATGACGCTCTTGCGGTTCTGCTTGTCGAACTCGGTGGTGACATCCAGGTCGTAGGACAGCAGCTCCGAGTGGCGCGTCTCGAGGAAGGGTGCGAGCGCGATGTTGGCCGTGGCGAGCAGGTCATCGTTGCTGAGCCGGTCAAAGTCCATGACCTGGATCTCGAGGCATTTCTCCTTGGGCTTGTCGATCTGGAAGTGGAAGACCTCGGGCGGCGCCCAGCGCGGGTTGAGCGACGACGAGACCGTCGTGCTTTTCTGCGAGTTGCGACCGACCTTGAGAATCACGTACGGGTCGCTCTTGCCGCCCATGCCCATGAAGCCAAAGTCGCTCGCCGGCAGGTCCTGCGCGCGCGTGAGTGTCACCTGCAGCGAAAACATTGTTGTGCGGAATGGAGCTGCTCGTTTGTGCGAGTGGCTGCGAGCGTTCCACGGAGAGCTACACGGCAAATGAGGTGTCGTTGAGAAGCGCGAGAGCTGGTGCACGTGAGTGTGCTGGTGGGGTAGACGACCGATTCACAGGAGAGCGAGCAGAGGGTGTTCAGTCGCGGTCGTGATGCTGCTGTCTTGCGTGTGTCGCTAGCTTTTGGCGATCTGCTGGCAAAAAGAGTCACAACGCTGGAAAATAAGATGGATGTGGGTAAAGCCCACTCTGATTGGTGGAAAATGGGTAGATACTATTTTCTGATTGGCTGGAAACTCTGATTTGAGCGAGAGGTTTCTCGTTTCGAAAAATGCGACACTGCGCGCGCTGATTTTTTTCTCTGCTTGGAGCAAATCCTCTCTATTTGCATATTTATATAGTGGGTATAAATCCAATTTGGACCGTTTGATGTATACTTGATAATTGCATAACCTATACAATTGCATAATGTAGCTCTTCGCGCGTGGGTTGAACGCGTGCTTGTGAAGGTGCTTCCACGAAGCGGTGCGCACAGGAGCTGAGTTGCCAGTCATGCAACGACTTCGATTTCTGTGGCGCGCATGCACTTCCACCCACTGGCTTTTTCATTCGTGGCGTCCCATCTCACGGTCATAACAACAACCGCCATCACATGGCGTCACGCGTACATGACGCTTCTCTTCATCAAGCAAAGAGATCCAATGGACACAACATCTCGTGAGCTATGTATAGCCATCGGTTCATTATCTGTAAGTTCACAATTCGTATGGTACAACATGCAGTGTGTAGTGCTGGCTTGTCACTATCTGTGTGTGTGTGTGTGTGTGGTGCTGCGACACATTCGCTGGCTTCTTCGTCAGCTTGCAAGCGTGTGGCGTCCTTCGCTCATGTCTCGCGCTGGTGTTCAACAAGCCGCTGCGCTAATCCCGCAGACTGGCTGGCTGGCTCAGCTCTGCTGGTTGTCGTCCGTGGGCAGCGTGCAGTGGTTGATCCATTTACGCCGCCTCACGCGCATGAGCGTCGAGCCTTCCTTCTCCCACGGGCCGGCGAATGTCATGGCGTAGATCCAGCCGTCGTGGTCGCCCTGGGACACGTCAAGCGTCCACCCGTCAGCCTGCAGATGCGCTGGGACCGCGGGCGCGACCTGCTCGAAGGCGTCGGCCGAGACGTTGTTGTTCTCGACCGAGCTCCAGCGTCGGCGCTCGTTCGAGCCCTTGATGAACGTATCGTAGGTCCAGCGGCTGATGAGGTGATAGCGCTGGTTCTCCCAGAGCTCAAGCGTCTTCTGCACGCGCTCGTTGGACCGTGTGAGCTTGATCTCGAGGAACACGACACTCTTGCGATGCTGCTTGGCGAACTCGTCTGGCACCTCGAGTGCGTACGCAAGCACCTCGGACTGCTTGTTCTCGAGGAAGGGCGCGAGCGCGATGTAGGCCGTGCCGAGCAGGTCGTCCTTGTTAAAGCGGTCGCGGTCGAACACCTTGATGTCGAGGCACTTCTCCTTGGGCCGCTCCACGCGGAAGCGGAAAAGCTCGTGCGGCGTCCACTCGGGGTCGAGGCACGACGCCACCGTCGTGCTCTCCTCGGTCGTCTTGTCCACCTTGAACGTCACGTACGGGTCGCTCTTGCCGCCGAAGCCCATGAAGCCAAAGTCGCTCGCCGCCAGGTCCTGCGCCTTGACGAGCGTCACCTCGAGGTTGTACAGCATCGTCAGTGCTGGTTTGCTAATATAGGGTAATCTGTTGTTCTTGCGGCGGATTGCGGAATGGGCATGCGGGGTCGGTTGTTTGTTTCTTGCTTGCTCGTGTCGCGTTTGCTTGATTTTGTGTGATTTGACTTGAGTATGGAGTGGGGCCAGATGTTTCTGTTTTCTTTTGGGTACCTCGCACTTTGGCTTGAGCCTGTTGACCACCACAGAGAGACTTGTGTGAGGGAGAGCGTGTGGACAAACGGATGGAGCTGCGCTTGTGCGCATGCGACAAGTGAGATCGCATTGAGATCCTGGACTTAGGAAGGGAATGATGTGAGCAGGAGAGATGGAGCTGATTTATATTATCAGAGCAGCGCCCGACACATTCGCACTTGAGATGATGAGTCTGCGAGCTTCCAAGCATTTCGGGGTTCTTGGCAAGTCTCAACCCCAGGTTTTTTTGAACCCATCGGTGATTCTCTGGCAACGCTTGCCCTGCTTAAGGCGGTGTATGCAAAATCCAGTCGATGTCATCATTAGAATCTTGGATGAAAGTAGACTTGCATTTACTAAGGCAAATTACATTCAATTCCATTCATTAGAATTCGTCGCATCATTTTGTGATTTCAATTCGAAATGCAGATTTATGTGGGTCCAGTATTCAGAGCAGGTATTCGGTCCAATATCTAAGGTTTCGGCTACCCGATCCTAGCACCTGACGTGCGCAAACAAGCAGGTACTCCAGCAAGCCGCAAGCAAGCAAGCGCACACTCGGCAACTCGCACGCAAGCACAGACAAGCACAAGATACCAGCAACAGGCATGTCGTACAACGTGGAAGTGACGCTCGCCAAGGCCGCAGACCTGCCAGCCGCCGACCTGAACGGCAAGAGCGACCCGTACGTGGTCTTTACGCTAGGCGCGCAGTCGCGCAAGAGCGCCGTGGTGGCCGCCAACCTCAATCCGGTCTGGGAGCCGGCCCCCAAGTTCTTCTTCCTCACGGACGACCCGCGCTTCGCCGTGCTCGACGTGCAGGTATTCGACCACGACCGCTTCACCAAGGACGACCTCATCGGCTCGACGAGCATCTCGCTTGGCCAGTTCTTCGACAGCGTCGACGACAATAATGCGCCTGCGGACGGTGTGCGCATGTATGAGCTCGTGGTGCCCAACTTCTTTGAGCACCAGAAACGCAAGAGCGTCGTCATGCTGCAGATTAAGATCGACAAGGCGCAGGATTAGGACACCACCGTGCAGTCAGTCATACAGTGTATATACACATACATACAAGCTTACAAGCTCATTCACACACTATCGTGTGTCTTGTACAGCTCCCGCTACGCCGCCACTCTTGCTGCTCGCTTGTTGGCCACACACGCTTGCTGGCCACAACAAGCAGTTGTGGTTTGTTGGTTTTGCGCAACTCAGCAAGGGGGGGGGGTGCAAGTGTGGGGTGCGTGTCACTTGCTGAGAAATGGAAGTTTGCTATTTATAGCTGCGCAAATCCGCCAAAAGGCAAGAACAAGAGCTGAACACTTGCGCGGCTTGTCAATTCGCTTGCTCGACTTGTTTCACTGCAACGCACACCCATTCAACACCAGCAAGACTTGCACAGCTCATGAATGCACGCTTGTTTGCTTGTTGTGTTCGCTTGCGGGACAAGGCGCAGCAAACAAACAAGTGGTTTAAAGCTGTCACTTGCACTTGCGCAACTTGTTTTTGTTGGCTTGCACGTGTCTGTCAGGGACCAGGTGACGCTCCCTCGCAACCCTTCTCCTCCCAGCCACTTGCCCTGCGACGCGAGCGTTCTTCCGCCCTTTTCTCTTTGCCGAGCGCCGCGTCCCGATCCAAGTGGCTTTCCGCCGTTTTCTCTCGGGCCTTCCAGAGATTAGAAAGGGGCGCAAACGCAACTTGCGCTTGTTTGTTTGCTTGCTGGGGACTTGCGAGGCTGCGATGCTTGCGCCTGTTCGCTCGTCACAACTCACTCATTCACACGCTCGCCACGCAATTCGACTTGCGCAGCGCTACTAGACGTGTAGCAAGTGCGCTTGTGCTGTTTGCAGGACATTTGCAAATTTGCGCGCAAGAGACCAAGTGACAAGCAAAGACGCGAAGAGCTACGCAACGCAGGACAAGTTGAAGAGCTACTCGGACGAGAATGACCTCCAGGGCCAAGCCACTGAGTCTCCAGGGCGTCCACAGCACCAGCATCTTGGACCTGAGCAGTCCAGCCCCAGGTTCGCAGGTCCGTCCGCTCAGCGCCTCCAAGCGCGTCCGTCGGAGTGAGTCCACCACGGAGGACGACATGGCAGACGACGACGAGTTTGAAGACAGCGATCGCAGCTACGACTCCATGGACGACGACGAGGATGACGAATTGGAGTCGTCTGAAGGCAAAGCACTCGCTCCCGACGCCCAGCGCTGCGCGGTGGAGAGCTGCACACGACGCGCGAAGACTGGCGGACTCTGTATTGGCCATGGCGGAGGACGACGCTGCCAGATCGCCAGCTGTGAGGCCAGCGCCATGACTGGTGGGCTCTGTCTCGCCCACGGTGGCGGCAAGAAGTGCAGCGAGGCTGGATGTGACCATGGCGCTCGCAGTCGAGGTCTCTGCCCCATGCATGGCGGTGGGACGCGCTGTCAGGAGACTGGATGTCGAAAACACGTCGTCTCGGGCGGAAAATGCGTCGCGCACGGCGGCGGACGGCGCTGCAGTGAGCCAGACTGTCCAAGCAGCGCTGTGAGTCGAGGTCTGTGCGTTCAGCACGGCGGCGGACGCAAGTGCAAGCACCCGAGCTGCACCAAGCACGTCGCGTCGGGAGGTCTCTGTCGTGCTCATGGCGGCGGACGTCGCTGCAAGATTCCTAATTGCATGAGCAGCGCGCAGAGTCGAGGCTTGTGCTACGTCCACGGCGGTGGCGGTCGCTGCCAGATGCGAGGCTGCAGCTCGAGCGCCAAGAAAGGCGGCTTTTGCATCGCCCACGGCGGCGGTCACCGATGCCAAGTGGCCAACTGCAAGAGCAGCGCTGTCAGCGGCGATCTTTGCCGTGCACACGGCGGAGGCAAGCGCTGCAACGTCGAGGACTGCAAGAGCAGTGCAAAGACTGGCGGGCTCTGCATCGCGCACGGCGGCGGCAAGCGCTGCACAGTCGATGGATGTCGGAGCAGCGCGCAGCGCATGGGCTTGTGCAAAGCGCACGGCGGCGGCCGGAAGTGTGCAGTCAGTGGCTGTGCGAACAGCGCGGTGAGTCGGGGAAAGTGCATTGCCCACGGCGGCGGCAAGCGCTGCGTCATTGATGGGTGCACCACCACTGCTCGCAAAGGCGGGTACTGCTTCGCGCACGGAGGAAGAACATTGTCTGTTGCAACTGGTGCCACGATAGTCAGCAATGATCTTGGGTCTTCGACACCGCCACATCCACCACGCTTGGCTCCTGGAGTCGATCTTCCGACAAAGTTGATCACGCCGTCGAAGATCTGGAGAGCTGCCGCTTCTCGCGTACATCCTCAATCGCCAAAGCTGACTACGCTGCTGCCGCCAGTGAGCTCGCTCGCTCCACGCATTTCCCTGCCGCAGGTCAAGCAAGAAGATGGCGGCGCTTACGAAGTCGCCATACCGCCAAGCGTTCCTCCAATTCGCAACCTGCCAGGGATCACTCGTGAAATGCGTCAGTCCATGATGACGTTGACGCCAATCAACATCCGCAGCCCGCAGATCACGACGTCACCGTCACCAAAGCCCACGGGGTACTCATGGCAGAAGCTGCAAGAGACGATTCGTCTCGAGTCAAAGGCGCACGGGATCTTTGATGACGACGACGATGACGAAGACAAAGAGCTGAAGGCTAACGACGATGAAGGTCTGGAGGATGGAGAGATAGACGAGGGTGAAGATTCTTCGTCAAATCAGCGCCGCAAGTCGTCGTTCAGCATGCTCATCTCGGCCGTTCTCTGCAAGTAAGTGGAGGTCTGGAAGACGTTGAGAAGGAAATGGCTGAGGTGCTGCACCAAATCTGTTACGTTCGTTAATAAACTTGCTATTTATGCCTGTGTTAGCACGTCAATTTCCATTCTGAAAGAGAGGTATGCGAGGGAAGAGCACCACAAACCGCCTGCTCACTGCTGCCCGGCTACTGGATACTACAGCTCGACCAGAAGGACTTCTGCGCTCGCTGGCGTGCACTGAGCGCCGAGTCTCTGGTCGCGACGTCCATGTGGTTGCGGCCTTTCATGAAGCGCCGCAAGCGGATCTCGTTCTCCTCGTTCACCTTGTCCAGTTCGTCCGGATTCTTCGACAGGAAGTCCTGCAGCTGCTTCAGCGCCTTGTCCGTCTCCGAGACCGCCTGCTTCTCAAATTCCTTCTTCGAGATCAGCACACTGTGACGCCCCGCTCGCTGTGAAACAAAAGCAGCGACATAGAAATTAGCCTCAGTATTTAGCACTCAATCAAGCACAACACGAAGAGACTGAGCGTACCTCGTAGTGGTACCAGAAGTAGAACGTCGTGGCGAGGAACTGGAACAGGCGCGTCAGCGAGACGAGAAGCACTAGCATCAGCGAGATCTCCGTCGACGATGTGCTGTAAAACAAGAGGCCGACGCCAGCAAGTTTCAGGAAGCGCGACAGAGCCATTTGTGACGTCGTCATCGGCAGGTCTTCGTCCAGGTAGCCGAGCTCGTCAATCTCTTCTTGGTCCTGCACGACGGCAGTCTTTGGCGTCGCGCCCCACTGGTTCCACCACACGAGCACGAAGCCCAGGAAACCGAAGAAGAAGAAGTAGATCTTGCCCAGGTGCGGGACCCCAAGCAGCTCTTCACACGACCAAATGTACGCCAAGTAGCTCAGTCCCCACGACACGAGCTTGTAGATCGATGGCATGAGCACGAAGCTCGTGAACGGCACTGCGAACGACACGAGCGAGCCGATGCTCTGTAGGAACTGGGCGCCAGGGACCATCTTCGCCGCCGCACGCGTCTGACGGGAGAAAAAGTAGAGCGCCAGCATCGCCGAGAAGCAGATGCCGATCGACGCGCCCAAGAAGTAGTGGAACGTGCGCGAGCGCGACAATCTCTCCGACGAGTAGAAGAGGAAGAGGCCCAGGAAAAAGTTCTGCACGAAGAGCGACGAGAGCACTGTCTGGAATGCCAGGCTGAACGGGAGCGTTGGCGTCGTGGACGACAGGAACGGTTTCGTCGGCGCGCTCACAGTCACGCATGGCGCGTGGTATGGGCTGAGCACGACCATGCACGCGTCATTGCCGAGCGGAGTGCATTCGCGAGCGCAGCCGTGGACACAGTTCTCGCACAAAATTGTTGCTACAGGTACAAGATCATAATGTACATGGTCAGTGTGCAATCACTGAAGTCTAGATAACCATTAGAGACGCATCAACGTACAGAGGAATCGGATCGCGGTCTGCAAGTACTCGACAGCGTAATCTGGGATCCATTCGAGCAGCAGTGGAGCCGACTGGTCCGCCAAAAACATCCCGCGGCACAGCATCCCAGCCGATCTAGAGGCAACATGGATGACATTAGGAAATGGTCATAAAAAATCACATCGAGGTTCATAAAGAGACGTACCGCGTGTAGGCAAACTGCAGTTCTTCGTGGTGTGGGCTCTTGATGACGACGCGCAGGTCGCTCCAGGCCCAGAAGAACGACCGGAACGGCCACGCGTATTCCTAGAAATACTCAATTGATCCCTTCAGTCATAAGCGCTCGTCTCGCAATGACTGTGAACGACAGACAAATAACAAAATAGCACGACAAACCTGGAGCTTGGACATCTTGTCAACGAGAAAGTCGTAGATCTCGTGCGCCTCTTTCGACTGTCCGAACGCGCGCACGACATAGGGCTGCAGCGTGCTGTTCGCATGGACAGACAGTGACCACGCGCCCGCCCATACGACCGTTAGAACACCAAAAAAAATGCTAAACCCATGGCGTAACACACCTGTTGAGCGGGTCCAAGCGGATGCGGAGCGTCGCGTTCTCATAGAAGCAGAAGGTCTCGTGGGCCTCCCAGTCGGTCAGCATCGCGCCTGCCTCAACACCTTCGTCCAGCCACAGCGACGACTCGCTGTGCTTGCTGCCCGCAGCATCTAGTGGCATTTTACAAGAAACATAATGAGGTATCTCTCGTTAGAATGAGCTCTTCGCAGAAAGGAAAAACAGCGAGAGACACACACGTACGGCGCTTGCTACTGTGCTGCGTCTGCGAGTCTCCAGTGGCGCAGAGCAGCAGCAGGAGCGTCGCGCAGAGCAGCACTGGGAGCCGCGCGTGGGTTCGCATTCGTCCTTATTCTCGTATTTCAAAAAATGTGAACAAATCAAAATAAAAAAGCGTTCAAATAGGCACTAAAGTGATTACAACAAAGCTGTTCAATATAGTGACAGTGCACTTTTAGTGACATATGAGTTATGAAGGTTTTTTTAAACTAAAAATAATCCTTCATATAACAGATAATGATTGCGTGGCAACATGATAAGCGTCGCGGAAGAGCAACGAGCGAGCGCTGTGCGATGCGCTGCTCCACCCCCAGCGGCTCGTCACGCTCTGTCCGCACGCCTGTGCTGCTGCTGGTGCTGTTAGCCGTGCTTTTCGCCCTCGTAGACGCGGAAGAGCCGCGCCACTCGCCCTCTACACACGCCTACGAGGCGTACGATGAGGACGCGATCATGCACTTCAGCGGCCTGCGCGAGCTCTCAGGAAAGAGCTACAAGTCGTTCAAGAACCGCTTCCGGCGCCACCTGACCAGCGTGCAGTGCCTCAAGTACCACGAGGCCGGCAACTGGTGGCACTACGAGTGGTGCGTCGACGCGAGTGTGCGCCAGTACCATCCCGTAAGATATCAGCCAACACCAGCAACAGAAGGCGAACAGGAGGCAAGCGTCGTGCTCGGAAGGTACGCGACGGGGACTCCGCAGGTGCTGCGCATTCACCCAGCCGAAAACCTCTCGCGACTTCGCCATCCAGACTACAGCGGCTACTATGCACAGCAGCACTATGCGCGTGGGGACGCGTGTGGCTCAGTGGATCTGTCCATACCTCAGCCGCAGCTGAGAGCTGTCGAAATCAACTACAAGTGTTGTGTGTACCGCGCGAACGAGACGTACATCGAAGGGATCGAAGAGCCAGCGCTGTGCCAGTATACCATGACGGTGTGCACTCCCGTGGCGTGCGGGCTCATGCAGAAGGACCAGTACGTGTTGGGCGCGTCCATGCGCGTGAGCGAAGAAGAACGACTCGTGCTCGCCGCAACGGTCAAGGACATGTTCTACCACGCGTACCATGGGTATCTGGAGAATGCGTACCCACTGGACGCGCTGCTGCCAATCTCGTGCCGCGGAGAGACCTTTGAACTCGGGAAGATCCAGATGCTGACGCTCATCGACACGCTGGACACGCTCGCGATCCTCCAAGACGCCAAAGAGTTTCAGTACGCAGTCAATCTCGTACTCTCGCGCGCTAATTTCGACCTCGATACGGAGGTCTCGGTCTTCGAGACGACCATCCGCGTGCTCGGCGGCCTGCTGTCGGCGCACCTCTTCGCCGTGGACCCCAAGCTGGCGCTGTACCCGCCGGGCGTGTACAAGAACGAGTTATTGCAGCTCGCAACGGACCTGGGAGACCGCCTCATGCCAGCGTTCGAGACACCCACGGGCATCCCGTACGGAACTGTGAACTTGCGTAACGGCGTGCCTGTGGGTGAGACGACGATCGCGTCAACTGCTGGCGCCGGCTCGCTTTCCATGGAGTTCACGATGCTCAGCGTGCTCACGAGCGACCCAAAGTATTCAAACGCGGCGCGTGGAGCCGTGCGTGCGCTCTACCAGCGACGATCTTCACTCGGACTGCTGGGCAAACACATCAACACGAAAACAGGCGACTGGACCGAGACTCTCTCGGGGCCCGGGTCCAACTCGGACAGCTTCTATGAGTACCTCTTCAAGATGTACATGACGTTCAACGACGAGGAGTCGCTCGAGATGTTTGCGAGCGTGTACCCAGCCGTGCTGCAACACAATCTACACGGCGACTGGTACGCAGACGTCTCCATGTGGTCGGGCTGCGGTCATGGTAGCGTCGTGTTTGAGAACCTCGCGGCCTTCTGGCCAGGCATGCAGGCATCCGTGGGTCACCTGCACTCGGCGACCAAGTCCATGAACTCGTTCTACCGCGTCTGGCGAGATTTCGGGTTCATCCCCGAGCAGTTCAACGTGCTCGACTGGAAGCCCATGCGTGGCCGCGGCTCGCGCTACCCGCTGCGTCCAGAGCTCATCGAGTCGACGTTCTACATGCACGAGGCGACGGGAGACTCATCCTGGCTGCGTGCGGGCGCGCACTTTGTGCACTCGCTGCAGAAACACGCCAAGACCAAGTGCGGCTACGCGACGATCGCCGACATTGAGACCAAGGAGCAGGAGGACAACATGCCGTCGTTCTTCCTCTCCGAGACGTGTAAGTATCTCATCCTGCTCTTCAACACGTCGCACTTCTACCGCGAGGGCAACTATGTGATGACCACCGAGGCGCATCCGTTTCCGATCCTGCCGGCGAGCCTCGTGGACCCGATCATCTTTGCCAAGCAGCTCGCTGCGGCCAACCAGAGTACAGCAGCTACAAGGACAACAGCAACAGCAGTACCTGCTGGTGTCGGCTTGAGTGCGTACAAGATGAAGCAGCTCCAGTGTTTGCCTCAAAGGTTCTGGGACCTGTTTAACTATCAAGTGGGCTACGAAAGCGCGGCTGTCGCGCGCACTGAGCGCTGCCAGCCAGCCACAACATCGCCGAACTCGCTGAAGAAGACGATCCTGGAATCAGCACCCGCCACGACGGCAGCAGAGAGCCACAAGCAGCCGCAAACGAAGGACGGGAGCCTGGACACGCTCGAGTCGTGGCTGCCAGAGCTCGAGAGGCGCTTGGGCAAGACGCTGGGCCAGTTCAAGGTCGACGGCACAATGACGACTGCGAGCATTGACGACCTCGTGAAGCTCGACAGCAGCGCGGACCCGAAGGACCACGCGTGGGTTAAAAGCTTCATGGACGAGCACCGTGAAGAGTTCTTCGGCAAGAAGTCATTCAAGTCGATCTACGGCGGCGCTCGGTTCGGTCAGTTCCGCGTCGACCAGCTCGAGCACTCGATGCGCTTCACGCGCGAGGACACGGGTGAGTGGCTCGAGTCCTCAGGCGTTGGTGATGCGGTCCATGTGCTCGTGTCTTCGGGCCAGGAGCAGCAGCGGATCGACTTTGCCTTTGGCTACGACGACACGGAAGCTACCGAGACGGCGACCAAGGCTGCGCGCCACTACTCAGAAGACGACCTGGATGCCGAGCTCGAGTCCACTAAGCACCTCGTGTACGACATGAAGTACGACCTCACACTCCCTGTCGAGCGCACCTGCCGCCTCAGCGTGCTCATCTCGTCTCAGCGCGAGCAGCGACCCGAGCTTCGCTATAGTTTCCCGTGCGTTGGCGCGGGCTTTGGGCTCACGAATCGCATGATGCGCTCGCAGGTGTTCCCCATGGCAGAGATCGAAATCGCCAAGCCCCTAGACGCCTGCGGTTGGCTCGCGAATGATCACGTCAAGGGAAAGGTCATCGTCGCGACTCGCGGCGTGTGCTTCTTCGAGAGTAAGGCGCGGAATGCGGCCCGACGCGGCGCGCTGGGCGTCATCGTGGTCAACAATGAAGACGGCGACCGCATCATGGTCATGGGCGGCAGTGGCACCAGCGACGACACTGCTGGTGACGATGAAAAGGTTAGTGTAGACGATGCACCCGTCGATGAGTCGGAGATCCCCGTGGTGATGGTGCCACAGCGACTCGGCGCCTGGTTCGACCGGCAGCTCTCAGTCGCGGCGGAGAACGGTGAACAGCTCACAGTCGAGATCGAGTTCAAAGTGCGGGACATGACACAGCACTCAAGCTCAGGAGCACAATACCCGTACGTAATGGGCACAGCGGACAATCTGCGTGTGTTTGGCCCCGAGTGGGGCGTCCACTTGCACCGCACGAGCCAGGGCGACGATCAACATCAGGACTCGTACACGATCGCAATTGTCGAGACGCCCATTGAAACTGTGACTCCGTGACCCACATGAGCTACAGCCACGCTAGGCAGGCGTTGTGAAGGCCAGAGGGCACCTATAGAGCAGAGTTGTTGTGATGAAATGCGCAATAGAATATACAAATCAAACAAACCGCAGCCAGTGTTCCATTGAGTTCACAAGCCTTCCCTGCTCGTGCCTTCCATCGACCTGCTGATGTCTGTTTGCTTGCGTTTTTCTGGTTAAACTTCCCAAAACATACCGTGTAATCTCATGCAGTTTGCCACTCACCACTGTGTTCGTGGTTGGTCTTGTTGCTGGTCCTGTTCCCTGCATTCGTCAGCCACATCACCATGATCTCCGTCTACGACACCACCTGCTTGCGCTTGTTCTGGTCCTCTTTGCCGCGCTGCACGGCCGTGATGCGGTCGCCCAGGCTCAGCGCGATGCCCTGCGTCTTGCTGCGGATGCGGATATACCCGACAATGCGGCCCTTGTCCTGTCTCTCCACGCTCAGGTTCACGAGCGCGTCCTCGCCGAAGACGCTCTTGGCGTACAGGTTGGCGGCCAGAAAGCTCGTGTCTCCACCAAGCGACGCCGTGGGCGTGAGGCAGCGCATATTGGTCTTGTCCACGATATGTTGCAGGAACTGGAAGACGTTGGTGATCTCTGTGTTCACCGCCACCTTGTTCTCCCACTCGAACTCGGCCCACATCGCGCGGAACTCCGAGTCCGTGCACGTCGCCGGCTGGATGTAGTCCATAATATCTAAGTGAATGTCGTTCAGGTTCACGTAGGTCTTCTCGGCGCCCGAGCTCGAGTCGTACACGATCGTGCCAAAGATGTGGCCCGTCTCGGTGGACGACACCTTGATGTTGGCGCGAATCGTGCGCTGGTCGAGCGGGCCGATCGTCTGTGGCTGTGGACGCTCGACCATCTTGAGGTCGCCGATGGTGGACAGGTCCACCGACAGGTTGTTGAGCGTCTGGGGCAGGCGGTTCACGACCAGGATTTCCAGCACAATGTCGTAGTCGTGCACCGTCACGTACGCCTCGGCGTACACTGGGTCTGCGAAACCCGTGAGCTGGTGCACGTGGCGCAGGTTGCCCGAGTACTCGTTCGAGCCGTCCTGGCCGAGCGCGCGGTTGATGTCCGCGCCGTCGTCAATGTCGATGTCTGTGGAGCCAAGCGCCTTCTTGCCGCGCAGCTGACGGAAGCTAATGAGGTCGTCGGCCTGTGTCACAGGCTCCTCTGGCGACTCGTTCTCAGCCTCAAGTGCCTTCTGCGCATCCAGCAGCTGGCGGTACGACTGACGGCACTCCTCCGTGATGATCTTGTGCGTCGCCTGGGTGCACTGAGGGTCCAGCAGGATGCGCACACCAACCAGGATGCGCTGCGTCGAGTCTTCGTCAATGTCGTGCTTTGAGTCTTTCGACTCGCCGTAGCTGATGATTGCGACCATGTAGCGGGACGACTCGAGCACGAGGTGCTTGAGTGGACCACCGCTCGCCGCAGTGGGGTTCCCACGAGTCGCTCGCAAACACAGTTTGGTCAGTGTCGATGCAACCGCAGTGCCCAGGAAGAAGTCGCCACCCAGGATCAGCTTGCGCAGGCCAGGCATGTTTTCTTCTTCCACAACGACCGTCTTCTTGGTGGACGTGTACGAAGTTTCGGTCGCGTAGGTACCGTCTGCGAGCACGACGCTCTTCGTCACGGGCTTGTAGGCCGCGCCACCAGCGGCTTCTTCTGCTTCCACCACTGGCGCCTTGAGCATGGCCTCGGTCGCGAATGGCAGGCTGCCGAGCGCGTTGACGATCGTCTTGGCAGCTTCAGTGATCGACGTGTCGCTGTCGATGCCGTCCTTGAGGTCCGACGAGTACTCGCCCAGGATCCAGAGTGCGACGCGGTAGACCTTGGCGAGGGCAATGTCCGCGAACGAGATGAGCAGCTTCTGCAGGATGCTTTCGCGCAGGTCCGGGTACGACTCGCACATGGCGCGCACAAAGAGGATGACGTCCATGGCACCGTCCGAGTTGAGGAACTCCATGAGCAAGTGCACGACGTGGTTCGCGACGTCCGGGAACTTGACTGCGCACGAGTGGATCGCCTGGATGAGCAAGTGGCGGTACTCACCGCTCTTCTCGAGGCTCTTGTCCTGCGTCTTGACGACCTCGCGCTTAAGGTGGTTCACCACTTCTTCAATGTTGCGCACCGACACGAGATCCATGGCGATCTCAAGCACCTTCTTGCAAATGTCGATACTTGGCGATGACAGCGCGCGCATGATGTCCATGAGGATCTCCTGCAGCACCTTCGTGTGGTACTTCTTGAGGTCCGCGATCCGGTCGAGCACGATCAGCTTGATGTTGTTGTCGCTCTGCGAGTTGAGCAGCCCGCAGTACGTCTTGGCCGCCGCGCGCACGGCCGTGGGCGCCGACGAGAGCGTCACGAGCGTCCACGCGGCCTCGTAGCTCACGGCGGGGGACGCCGAGTTGAGTAGCTGGAAGATGCAGCGCACGAAGCGCGACTTCTGCGCCGGGTCCTGGCGACACACCTTGCGCGTCATCTCGAGGATCACGAGCGAGAAGCCGTCGCCGAACTTGGGCACCTGGTCCATCGTGTTCATCAAAAAGTTGACGGCAATGTCCTGCGCGCAGTCAAAGAGCATGATGAACGCGTTGCGGCGCGCGCCCGTGTCGCTCTCGTTCTGGATGAAGCGCTCGATGAGCTCGGGCGCGTCCGGGATGAGCAGGTCGCCGAAGGTCTTGTACATCGTGTAGACCGTCATGACGGCGTTTTTGCGCACGTACGAGTGGCGGTGCTCGAGGTTGCCCTTCACGGCGTCCTTGAGCGGCTCGAGGATCTCCTTCTCCTTGATCTTGCACAGGAAGCGCAGCATGCAACCGCGGATGTACTCGTTCGGGTGGTTCAGGTCGTTCAGCAGCGCGTTGCAGACGAGGATCATCTCCGGCAGGAGCTTTGGCGGCGGACGCGGTGCGCCGGGCGCCGCACCAGGCACGTCGGCGCTCTGCTCGAATTTGGGCGCGATCTCCCAGTAGATCATGAGCAGCTTCTTGAGCGCGTGGTCGCTCTGCGTGGAGCAGAAGCGGATAATGTGCATGAGCACCTTGGGGAACTTTTCGCCGTGCAGGAGCCCGAGAATCGCCGCCTTGACGGCCTTGATCTTGAGCTCGACCTTGGGCGACTCGAGCCCCTTGAGGATCTCGTCCTGGCTCGGGGGCAGCGCCTTCTCGCTCCCGGCTGCCGGCTGCAGCAACACCGTGCAGTAGCGCTCGTTAGACACGCCGCCGCTCGCCATTTGCTCTTCTCTCGCTCTCTCACGTCACGCGCACGCAGGTCGGATCGCACGCAGTCTGTCTCCTGCGCTTCAAGCTCGTAATGGAAATTAGGGGGAAGGGGGGGGGAAGGAGCCAAAAGAGCAAAATGCCCAGGCGGCATCATTTCATTGGTGGAAAATAGGAATGTGAAGGGCTTTTAGAGGTTTTGATTGGCAGTAATTGTAATCGAGTGTTATTGCCCAATGATAAAGTGGATATTGACGGTGAGCGTGATGATTCGTGGATAAGATAAAATGTACGCGTAAATAAAGTGTACACGTACAACTTTGTGATGACTTCTCCAGGACAACACTGCAACCAACAAGCTCGTTGGGTCGCCCCTTCAGCGCGAGGGGG